>PVHP010038628.1:0-16766 GCA_004024765.1 Zapus hudsonius | reverse complement strand
ATAATGAGTTACATTATTTAGTGGGCAAACAATGAGTTGTTATCCCCAATGCCCCCCCCCCTCCCCAATCAACTGGATATCCTCTTCCATGGGTCGTCTGGATTAGTCCTTGTGGCAGGGGACCATGGATAGCCTAGTATTCAGCCTGGTTCTCTTGGCCCAAGTGTGTTGTTACTGAGGGGTGTCTTGCCTCTGGATAGTCTCCCCCACCACGGCTCTCACAATCTTTCCGCCCCCTCTTCCGCTCAGTTCCCTGAGTCGTGGTGGGTGAGTATTAAGGCTGCTTTAATGTTGTGAGCTTAGGGTATGGCTGCTGACTCTTACGATTCCTGAGATGCTGACCTAAACTGATAAACTTGAAAGTCCAAGGCATTCATAGAAGGTGTTGGTATCTTTAACACTGTGGGTATTCATGTGTCAAACATGAGAATGAGCTTGTGGAATGTCACAATGAATAAAACATGGATCCAACCTCTGATATACGAGAGGCCAACCATTCTTTGCTAAATTCAGTGTAGAAAGATAGGCTGTTTAAGTGTAGCACAGAAAACAAACTAGAAATGAGGATTGTTACTAAGCAAAGTGTCATTTCTTCCTTCCCTCATTCCCTTCCTCCCTGTTTGCTTTTCTCTCTCTCTCCCTCTTTCCTTCTTTTCTTTTCCCCTGTCCTTCCTTCCTTCCCTTCTCTTTCCTTATTTTTCCCTCCCTCTCTTTCTCTTTCTTTTTTTGTAGTACTAGGGGTTAAAACTGGGGCCTTGCACATGGTAGACAAGCGTTCTACCATTGAAATATAATGCTTCCCCCCCATTCTTTTTGTTTTGTTTTGTTTTGTTTTTTAATTTTTACTTTGAGACCTGATCTCACTAGTTGTCCAAGCAAGTCTTGAATTTGCAATCCTACTCATTAGTCTCCCAAGTACTTGGGTTACTGGACTATGCCACCAGGCTGGCTTGGAGTTCTTTGTGATCTTTTGACACTGGAGGTAGTTGGTAATTCCAGCTCAGTGGGGAGAGTATGGATGAAGTGATCTTCCAGTTTTGTACAGTCTAGATTTCTATTCTCAATCTGATTCTTAGATGAGGAGACTTTTTTTCACTGATTTCACCATTGCGTACACCTTAGAAAGATGATTTTATTTTTAACTAAGAAGGATTATTAGTTTCTGCTCTTTTTCTCTTGTGTTCCATTCTGGCTTATTCCTGTAGCCACGTACACACAGATCCAGCCCCATTCACTGATTCAGCAACAGCAGCAGATTCACCTCCAGCAGAAACAGGTGGTGATTCAGCAGCAGATCGCCATTCACCACCAGCAGCAGTTCCAGCACCGGCAGTCCCAGCTGTTGCACACAGCCACACACCTCCAGTTGGCGCAGCAGCAGCAGCAACAGCAGCAGCAACAGCAGCAAGCTACAGCCCTCCCTGCCCCTCAGCCACCCCAGGTCCCAGCTACTCAGCAGGTCCCTCCTTCCCAGTCTCAGCAAGCCCAAACCCTGGTGGTTCAACCCATGCTTCAGTCCTCACCCCTATCTCTTCCACCTGATCCAACCCCTAAGCCCCCCATCCCCATCCAGTCCAAACCACCTGTAGCACCTATCAAGCCTCCTCAATTAGGGACTGCTAAGATGTCAGCTACCCAGCAACCACCACCCCATATCCCTGTTCAGGTTGTAGGTACCCGGCAGCCAGGCACAGCACAGGCACAGGCTTTGGGCTTGGCACAGCTGGCAGCTGCTGTACCTACTTCTCGGGGGATGCCAGGTGCAGTGCAGCCTGGCCAGGCCCATCCGGCCTCCTCACCACCTTCATCCCAGGCTCCTGGTGCACTGCAGGAGTGTCCTCCTACCTTGGCCCCTGGCATGACCCTTGCTCCTGTGCAGGGAACAGCACAAGTTTTAAAGGGTGGGGCTACTAACTCCTCACCTGTTGTAGCCCAGGTCCCTGCTGCCTTCTACATGCAGTCTGTGCACTTGCCGGTAAGTGATGTCTGATGGCACTCAATGAGAGTGAAACTGGGACTGAGTAGAAATAGAGCATAATTAAATGGAAAACTATAGTTTAGAAGGTTTTAATGGTGATATTTATCTGTTCTTTGTCTAGTTACATATTAATATATGTCTGAACTTGATATTCCTAAATTTGTTAATGAAATTCTACTGGGGTTGTATATGTATGCTAACTTAGATCAGGATAGCCTTAACTGAATCAGTCTTTGGAAAGATAGCAGATCATGGTTGGTCTACAATGAGTATAGTCTTAGAGTCTTAAATCAGGACTAAATGATAGCTTCTTTTGCCCTTATATAGAAGTTAATTGAGATGACCAAGAAGTTTAGTACATCATGGGAAGTAAATCAGTTGTGGAATCTGGAGCTAAGAAAACTTTCTCTGAAAGTATGCAAATGATTATAGTTCCTTCACACCTAAATCTTGGCTTCTTTCCTGTTCTCTATAGGGTAAACCCCAGACCTTGGCTGTAAAACGCAAAGCTGAGTCTGAGGAGGAGCGCAATGATGTCTCCACATTGGGCTCAATGCTTCCTGCCAAGGCATCTCCAGCAGCAGAGAGCCCAAAGGTAATAGAGGAGAAGAGCAGTCTTGGAGGTGAGTAACTGACTTCCAGAATCCTATTGAGTGCATAGACAATAGAGAAATATTAATGAGTAAATCCAAAAAACAGTATCCATGGTGAATGATCAAAGGTGAACATACTGTGGGAGATCAGTAAGAGGTGGATCGATTGTAATCCCATATCTGTTCCTTAATGTGTTTATTTTTCAGAGAAAGCTGAACCAGTGGCCAATATGAATGCTAATACCCCAAGTAGTGAACTAGTAGCTTTGACCCCTGCCCCATCAGCACCACCTCCTACGCTAGCCATGGTATCCAGACAGATGGGTGACTCAAAACCCCCACAGGCTATTGTGAAGCCCCAGATTCTCACGCACATCATTGAAGGCTTTGTTATCCAGGAAGGAGCAGAACCTTTCCCGGTGAGGGCAGGGTCAGAAGGTGGGACTTGCTGGTGGGGATTTAGTCTCTTCAGATTTCTCAAAAGGCAGAAGGCACAGAACTATTTAATTAGTAGAGAGTGGTCCTTCCATTATGTTGCTTTCTTGGTTGCAAAGAAGGAAAGGAAGATAAAGGGGGGGAGAGTATGTGGATCAGTAACTGAAAATGTTGGAAAAAGAAGAAAAGGAAAAAGGTAGTCTTTAAGCTATGTTTGGTTAGGTAAACTAGGTGGCTTTATAATCAAGAAAATTATGACAGAGGAGCTAAGGGATGTTCCTGGTGTGTGGGTTGCAGAATCAAAACCAGAACCTAGTTATTTTGATTGTTCTTACAGTCCCTACACCTTCATAGAAAAGAATGAGATAGGTAAGGATTCAGGGTAGAAACCTATTCTCCAGTGGCTTAGCTGGTAAAAGTCATTTAAGGACTCTTATTGTCATGTTGAAAGAGATTCCCCTCTGAGCCACTCTTGGCCTTTAACTCAGACTATCCAGGCAGAGACATGATAGGTAATGCCATGGAAGTCTATAGAAAGGCAGAAAGGAATTAGGCTACATTAGCTTCGAACTTTCTTTGAGACAGGTGGGATGTTCTCAGTTACTGAAGGAATCTGAGAAACCACTACAGACCAGCCTCCCAACAGGGCTGAATGAGAATCAGCCAAGTGGCCCTTTGGGCGGAGATAGCCCCTCCATTGGTGAGTATTGTTTACTTATTTTTCATATATTCATGTATGTGGTATATGCATGTGTGTGGTGTATGTATGTATGTGTGCCAATGTGTATGAAGTGTGCAGAGGCCAAAGGAAGACATTGAGTGTCTTCTTTGGCTCATTGACCTTATTTCCCTGAGAAATAAAGTCTCTTACTGAGCCTGGATCTCCCCAGTTTTTGGTTACACTGGTTGGCCATGGATCCCTGGTGATCCTACTGTCTCTACCCCATTCAGCACTGGGCTTACAGCCATGCTCAGCTATGCCTAGCTTTTTATTTATAATTTATTTTTATTTTAAAAAATTTTTTTTTCGAGGTAGGGTCTCATTCTAGCCCAGACTGTAGTCCCAGGCTGGCCTCACAGTGATCCACCTACATGTGCCTTCTGAGTGCTAGAATTAAAGGAGTATGCAACCATGCCTGGCTTTTTTGTCTACCTAGATGGTGCTGGGATTGAATTGTACAGCACAAAGTGCTCTTACCCATTAAATGGCCTATGTGGGAGGAGGATGCTTATGGAGATGTGTCCTGTATGAGGATCAGATCCAGAGCCTTGTACATATCAATATCAAGCAAGTGCTCTTCAATGGAGCTGTACCCTCACTCAGCTATTTTTCTTTCCCTCCTCTCCTCTCCCCTTTCTCTTTTTTTCTTTTTCCTGTTAGTACTGGAGATTGAACTCAAGGTCAATGTGCTAGGAAACACACTACCACTGAACTATACTCCCAACTCTTTTTTTCTTCCTGATCCTCCTGCCTCCATCTTCCAAGTGCTGGGATTGCTCACATGTGGGACCATAACCAATTTATGGCATAGCTAGGCAAGCACTCTACCAACTGAGCCATATCCCTAGACCCCTTGATTTTACTATTATTATTTGTTTGTGTATAATACATGTGTATGGACAGGTGCATAGAGGTCAGAGGATAACATTGGGGTATTGGTCTTCTCCCTTTTCACCTTGAGATAGGGTCTCTCGTTGGCTGCTGTGAAGGCCAAATTGCCTGGCCCATGAGCTTAGGTATTCTCACGTGCATTTGGGATTACAGACATGTGAATCTCTGCACATCTGGCTTTGGGATTATACACATATGAATCACTGTACATCTGGCTTTACATGGGAATTGGGGATCTGAATTTTGGCTGGAGCATGTGTCTTTATTGAGCCATCTCCCAACCCAACTTCTTGGGGATCTTTTTTGTTGTTATTTGTGTGCTTGTTTGAGACAGTGTCTCACTGTGTAGCTTAGGCCTCCTATAAATTGGAGATCCTCCTGCCTTCATGTGTGCTGGCATCATAGGCATAGTTCACCATGCCCACTCAGCCCCTGTGTTCTTAATCCTGGCACCTGGGAGGCAGAGGTAACAGGATTGCCATGAATTTGAGGCCACCCTGAGACGATAGTGAATTCCAGGTCAGCCTGGGCTAGAGTGGAATCCTACCTCAAAAAAAAAAAAAAAGAAAAGAAAAAAAAGTGGAATTTAGATAAAGACCATCTATACACATTCTACAGAGTATAGTTACCTAGTGAATTACTTTTTAGTGTATAAGGATATATTCAAAAGATGGTATAAAAGATGATGGGGGTATATATAGCTCAGTACTTGCTCACACTTGCCTAGCATACATGAAGCTTTAGGTTCGATTCTTGACCCTGAGAAATAAACAAATTAGGACATTTAAATTCTTCATTTCCGGTTTCTAGCCTAGGTTTTGTAACCTATAGTAAGGACTCTCAAATTTTCAAATTTCCACACTTTTGGAAGTGGGATCTTGTATCCTTCTATGCCTCAGTAATTAGTTGTTCTTCCCTGTTTAGAAAAGGAATTGTCTCTGAATTCTGAGTTGAATTAGGATAAAATTAGTAAGTAAGCTAAAAGAGAAAGAGCCTGGCCTAAGGTTAGAAAGATTTTATACTCTTCTTTCTCCTTTACTTATTTTGAGAAAGCAGGGCTTTGCCTTGGATTCAGTTTTAACATGCTTCTGCCTCAGTCTCCTGATTGTTGTGATTACATAGGTTTGCACTGCATAGTATGCCAGACCATAGTCTTGAGGAATAGGCCTTTATAGTGTTTGATATTTAGAGAGTCTCAACTAGGTTGTGTAGGTCTTTGAGGAAAACCTTGAAGAAAACTAGTGCCAGCTCTGGACCTAGTAATAGAGGAGGTGCGGCAGAAACCCATATAACTGCAGCGATACACTGCTTTCCAGAGCTGGATAAGAAGGCAAACCTCCTGAAGTGCGAGTACTGTGGGAAGTACGCCCCAGCAGAGCAGTTCCGTGGCTCCAAGAGGTTTTGTTCCATGACCTGTGCAAAGAGGTATGTGTTCGCCAACCATCCTCTCCCTCGGTACTGGTTTTCTCATCCAATGTTACATCCCTCTCTCTCCCAGGATCATGTCCCAGCTAATACTTTGTAATCAGCTCTTAAAATACCAACTCATATTTATGGAAGGGCAGCATGTCATTTCCTATAGCACTTGACATCCTGTGTATGCCTGACCTTAGGTACAATGTGAGCTGTAGCCATCAGTTCCGGTTGAAGAGGAAAAAGATGAAGGAGTTTCAAGAAGCCAACTATGCCCGTGTTCGACGACGTGGACCTCGCCGCAGCTCTTCGGACATTGCTCGTGCTAAGGTCCAGGGCAAGCGCCACCGGGTGAGTGGACAGTGCAGAGCCTGCTAACTGTTGAGGTGATCCTTTTTCCTTCTCACAGGGCAGTTCCTTTGCTCAGGTGAAAGGATGATACTAGAAGGCTAGTTAGACATTGATTTTTCCTTTCTTTTTTCTTTTTATTAATTTTTGTTAATCCCACCGTCCACAGGGCTTATCCTCCGAAGCCCCGCCCCCCGGCCTCCGCACAGGCAGACATTGATTTTTATTTCACACTGTAAGAGATCTTGTCCTTTATCTCCTTTTACCTGACTAGGTAGTTCATGTATCCACTAGTCTTTTGCTGTACTTGAGTAGAGAAAAATCATGTTAGTACAGTGGAAGAATCAAGGGTGAAGTAGATTTCTTTGGGTATGAAGACTAATTTTTCTTCTGTGCTTAACCTGGAAAAATTGTGGAAGAGAAGGAACTCTTGATACTTATATAGACTATTGTGCTATTTTCTTTATAGGGTCAAGAGGATTCTAGTCGGGGTTCAGATAATTCCAGTTATGATGAAGCACTTTCCCCCACCTCTCCTGGGCCATTGTCAGTAAGAGCTGGGCACGGAGAACGTGACCTTGGGAGCACCATTACAGCTCCACCTACACCAGAACTACATGGCATCAACCCCATGTTCCTGTCTAGCAACCCTAGCCGGTGGAGTGTAGAAGAGGTCTATGAGTTCATCGCTTCTCTCCAAGGTACTGAGCAGCCTCTCCAGCAGAGCCCAGGTCTTCCTTTATGGCTCTTCATAACAAAGAATGTAACTGACTTGTAAGCAGCTGGGGCTTGAGTCTATATTAAAGTGGTTCCTTGCTTCAGCTTTGTTTTCCAGTCTCCTGGGTTGATACTACGTCTGCAACTTTGCAGTGGTATTTCTCACTTGGAAGTTTTGGACAAAACGTGTCTATTATTTGAGATTAACTGACCATAGATGACTTGTGTCAGTGGAGAACATTAGAAATGAAGGGACACTTGTGGACTTACTTTCTTGAAGATAAAACTGCTGTCTATAACAGAAAATTACCCCAATTTCTTGGTATTTGAGTTCTGGGCCCTTTAGCAAAAATTTTGTAAAGGCTCTAAACTTTAAAATTTTTGGTAGTGTAAAAGAAAACTTGCATATGTATTTTTCTCTCCCTAATGGAGTGATGTTATTTTTATGGTTGAATAACTTAGTTCTTTTCTTGAATTTCTTTTCAAAAATATTTTATTTATGAAAGAGAGAGAAATAGAGGCAGATAAAGAAGGGGCACACCAGGGCCGCTAGCCAATGCAAATGAACTGCAAATATCATTTTTTGCATCTGGCTTTATATAGGCACTGGGGAATTGAACCAGAGTCCTCAGGCTTTGCAGGCAAGTACCTTAACCATTAAGTCATCTCCCCAGCCCTCATCTTTTTTTTTTTTTAAATAGGCAGTGGTACTAATTTCATTTTGCTTTCAAAGTTTGCTCTGACCTTTGTATTACTGAATTTATATTATTTTGGGATTAACCACTGTTAGGCCCTTTTTTTCATTTTAGCTATGTTCCCCTTGGCTAACATATATGAACTTTCTTATACATGTCTCACCTTTTCCTTTTAGGTTGCCAAGAAATTGCAGAGGAGTTTCGTTCCCAAGAGATTGATGGACAGGCCCTTTTATTACTTAAAGAAGAACATCTTATGAGTGCCATGAACATCAAATTGGGTCCTGCCCTTAAGATCTGCGCCAAGATTAACGTTCTCAAGGAGACCTAAGAGAGTCCTCTTGCACAAACCAGCCTAAGGCAGACTCCCCACTGACCAAGTTATAACCTGGAACCAGCAGACTGAAGAGAAGAGCTGTTCCAACTATGTGACCTTTTGTAGGGGAATTACTGATAAAGGAAAGTGCAAGAATTGGTTGCTGGTGCTATATGGTGGCAGCTTTCACATTTTCTCTGGGTTTATTTTTAAAGATCTTAATTCTTACCATTCCCACCTACCTAATCTTTATAAAAGAGAACTCTGACTGCTCAGCCTCTGGGTCTGTTTTTCAAGAGGAGTAACAAACTGTATGGTCTGCAAGGATATGGATGGAATGAGGTTTGCATCCCAGTGGGAGAAGTTAGGGTTTCCTAGCTTGTGTGACAGAGTAGCAAAATCTGGTCCATCGTTCTTCCCTCCAGACTCTCATGGTGGCTGTGGCTGTTTTCTTTGTTACCATTTTCCCTTAGTATTGTTTTCTCTGCACCTGTGGTAGGGCCACCAGCAAATGTAGACACTTGATTGAGGGACTAAAAGTGCTTGACTGGCACATGTGGCTCTGGTCATTCTTTCTGCATCTTCCCTGCTCCCTCCCGATTTATCTTCAACCCTATCTTTCTTTTCAATTCCAACTGTTCTGTCCTATGGCTTTATAAATCAAGAGTGTGTGGGGCTGAGGACAGGGCTGTAAGTAAATACCTGCCTTAGGTGCTGTTCCTTATACAACGAAATATTAAATATTTTTTTTCCTCAGTAAAAAGATGTAAACTTGGTCTGCTGTCTCTGACTTCATTCCAGTATATCTACCTTTCTCTTTAACAGAAATGACTAGGCCAGCAGGTTTTGTATGTTTTTTTAATCATTAAGCTTTTTTTTGTACAAAAAGTGTATTGTTTTCATTTGAAAACACCAGGGTATGGGGGGGGATGCAAACAAAAGAGATGTTTTTTTTAAAACATTATTTTGTGTTTAGAAAGAACATCATAATCATTCACATACTATTGAGAAGTTCAAAAATGAATACTTTCATTTACTTCTCTAAGGTAGTAGGTGGCTCCCACCCTATCGTTTCCATCCCTCTTGTATTAATTGGAGCCATGTCATTTAGTGGCCCGGGAGTGACTATTACAGAAAGATTAGCCCAAGATTCTGGGCACACAGCCTAAGCAGAAAGGTAGAAGCATCCAAGGATTAAAAATCTTTCCCCACATGAAAGTGGCAAGAAGTACTTCCCTGAGCTAGCAGAAGGGACAGGCCCAGCATTCCTCACTGATGCAGAACCCTCCCACGTCCCACTTCTGCTTCCATTCCCTTTCCAGAAGAATGGGAGGAAAAAAAAGCCAAAACCACAGGCATGTGAACAAAGTGCAACATATGTTAAGAAATTTCAGTAGAAGGAAATGAGAACAGTTTCTCTAGCTTTCACTAGGAACAAGAAAGTCAAGGAGATCCCACCACAAGGTATACATACTAACCTGTTCTGTAAACTCCTAAAGCATAGGTCTGAACTTCTCTTTCCAACTGACTGGACTGCCTGAGTGGGCAGTCTGACTACATGTGATTGATAACCACATGCACAAGCCACGACCCAATCACCGTAAGACCTATAATGTGATGGGCATTTATAATTCTGCAATTGGAAAACTTCACATTTTCTCTTGTTCTAATCCCAGAAGTGGGAGAAGCAAGACAGTATCACCAGGCTCAGACCTTGTTGGACTACAAGGGAATGACTACAAAGTAGTTCTAAGCAGCAAGAAGTTATATCCAGATTCTCATGGAGACTAAGATTCAGAGTAACAGCGTGGAAGCAATCAGATGCATAAATAATCATTGGCCTTTTGAAATCTAAATCCAGTGTCTCAAAAACTCATGAAAGTGTTAAAACAAGATAAGGCCAGTGACCTTTTTGCCCACTTTGGATGTCCTACCTATACCTTCTGACAGCAAGAGACTGTCCAGTAGCCTCTGCTTTCACAGGTCTAAACCTAACCTCCAGAGGAAGAACTAGGGAGCAAATGGAAGGCGGTGATAGTATGAAAATGCAAATGGAAAGCAAGAACATTCAGGGTGAAATGAGAGGCAAGTGGACATGGCTTGAGAAGTCGCTGCGTATGCTTTGGTGGTTTGGGGACTGCAAAAGGCTGAACATTTAAAGTGCAATCACATTGGTAGTAAATGATCGTCCCTTTCTTCTGACTCCTCCCCCAGCTGGTCATCCCCCACACCACGATATGCAGCAGGCACAGTGCGGGGTTTAGAGCGGCATACAAAGTCACAACCATCCTACAAGGGGGGAGCAAAGGAAAGAATTTGGATTAGGGTATGACAGCATATGGCCTCAGAATATGATAAGAACTATTCCCCCCCCCCCTTGGGGATAATTAAAAGAATGCCCATACCAAGGGTTAACCCAACTAAATTGCAGAAAATAAAATTTCTTCTAATCCAGCTGTAATTTCCCACCTAGGTTCCCCCAATAGCAAAGTTGAGTTTGAAGATCATCTAATTTACGATCTAGCCACATCATAGGCAAGGCCAGAAACTGATACTATGCCACTAATTACTGTGGTGGAATATCCAACGTTCTATGGTCCTAAGAAGCTCCTCTGAGCAAATCAAGTTGATCCACTTTTTTGCAGGATACAGCTGGCCAGCTGCCTTGTTAACTTACTGCTACTAGGTTGCCAAGATCCTGCCAGAAGGCCAAGTGGGGAAACTGCTCCATTCCCTTGGCTCCCACCACCAGTCGCTGGTATAAGAAACCCCCAATGATGTAGACAGCAACCAGTGATACAAGTCTGGAAAGGAAGAGAACATGTACTTAGAAAACCATCCTGGAGTAGTACCCCACACCTATTTAGGAACTGAGACAAGAGGATTGAAAGTTTGAGGCCAGCTTGTGGCAACATAATGAGACCCTATAACAAAATGAAACAACAGTGAAACACATACTAAGGAAATGGTTATATTCAATATTAGCTGTCTCCCAAGTTACACTCTAAGAAAAAGGGAAAAAGTAGTGACAAAAAACAGGGCTGGTAGCCTCTTTAAAACTGCTAAGAAAGAGTGCCATTAATCTGAGAGAAACAAATGCTGAGAAAAAAAGCCACCTCGTATATGATTCTAAGAGCCAGGGAAAATAACCATTAAATATGATTCAAAGTTCTAATCTAATGGGTTAGTACCGAAAACTGTCCAGCCTCCCAGGAAAAGCATCTCCAAAAGCAAATATATATTGGAGACTAACCACCTCTAATTTCTTTAAACTTACATGGTCAATTATTATGCAGCCAGTGTTTTCAGTCATCTCTAATTTAGTGTATATATGTAACACACACCCACTACAATTTGTGCCCATGTCACCAAGTTCTTGTTGACTTTTAAAAAAGGATCATACTGATAAGAGAAAAAGTACTCACGTAACAAGTAGGATAGATCCCACACTGAGGTGGGAAACCTCTGGGGAACAGGCCAAGCTGCTATCCATCTCAAAGAGGTAGAAACAATCTTGGACTTTGCCTCGCTCCTCAGATACTGGGGTAAAATTGTCCTAATGATGAGAGAAACAAACAGTATTTATGTGACTGTATCCAACAAAAGAACCCACCTCCCCATCCACAAAAAGTGCTCTTCCAGATAGTTGCCTGCCTTCCAGTGTAAGGTGGAATAGTTTTCTCATGTTTGCCCAGCAGAAGAATCTTATTCCAATCTGGCTATTCTCTCCCACCTACTCTCTCCCACCACCTAAGCTTACATACTCCAGGGCACCTCACCGCCAGTGTGTGCCGATTGCAGGAAATCATCACCACTGCACGACGCTGCTCCTTGCCACAGTGGTTGTCATATTCGTCACCCCCTTTATAAATCAGCATGATCCAGTTACCTGAGGAGGGACAAGGAAAACAGCACTACAGGGTGAGGGGGGAGCAGAACTAGGTAGCATGGTCAAGTAGAACTCATCAGTGAAAGTGCCTTTAAATAGCTCTGCATTCCAAAAGTGTCAGGCTGAAACTTTTTCCCTTCTCCCCTTCCTTCCTTGATACAGGGTCTTATGTAGCCCTAGCTGGCCTCAAACTTGTGATCCTTCTGCCTCTACCTCCCAAGTGCCTGGCCTTTTAACATGCTTCTTTAGAAACCTTTGTGTTTCCTTGTGTGGTGGTTTGAACAGAAAATATACGCCCACAGCCTCATGTGTTTGAATATTTAATCCCTAGTTGGTGGCACTGTTTGGGAAGGCCTTTGGGAGCTGAAGCCATCCAGAGGAACTGTGTCAAGGTGATATGGCTCAGCCCCACTTGCTACACTCAGCTTGCTCTTGGTACTTCTCCACAGCTGATGTGAATATGTGATGCCCAGCTGCCAGGCCCTGCCATGCCTGCCTGCCCCATCATGATGAAACTTCCCACTGAAGCCAGAAATAAACCCTTTCCCCTCATATGCTGCTTCTGGTTGGGTGTTTTGTCCCAGGATTGAAAAAAATAACTGTTATACCTTGTTTTAGATAAAAATCAGTCAAGATTAATTTTACGTTAAATTTAGGCAACTGATCGTATGAAAACAACTGTCAAACATTTAACATTGACTTACATTTTTGAACACATACAACAAAAGAAGAGGTTCCATACAATTGCAAGATAGGAGGGAGAAGCCCAAGATTTTTTGGGGGGTGGTGGTGGTGGTGTGTGTAGTATACATATGTATAATGTGTGCAGATGCATGTGCACATGCTGAGGCCAGAGAACATTGGGTGTCCTCTATTGCTTTTCTGCATGTTGTTTCCTTGAGATGGAATCTCTCACTGAATCTAGAGTTGCTGATTCTTTAGTCAAATTGGCTGGTCATTAGCCCCAGTGATTTTCCTGTCTATCCTGTTCCCCCTGTAGCCCTGGGACTGGAGTCATGGGGGGTGCATGTGTGTCCATGCCTAGCTTTTTATGTGGGTGTTGGGAATTGAACTCAAGACCTCTCAGTCCTCATGCCTGTGTGACTCAAGCACTCTTACTTATTAAGCCATCTCCCCAGTCCCCTAAGATTAAAAATTAGTCACATAACTTGAAAGTGGATTTTTAGTTTTTGAGATTGGAACATATTTCTCCTTAGTATTTACTGTGTTCAAAACTATTCTGTAAACTATTGTTTGAATAATCATGTTAAAGGATTCTTCCAATTTTGTGTATGAGGAAGCAAAAGAAAGAATGAACTCATCTGTCTTATTTATAAGAATGAAGGGTTAGAGAGATTGCTTAGTGGTTAAGGTGCTTGCCTGCAAAGCCTAAGGACCTGGGCTTGATTCCCCAGTGCCCATGTAAAGCCAAATAAACAAGGAGGTGCATGCACCTGGAGTTCATTTGCAGAGGCCGGAGGCCCAAGTGCAACCATTCTCTCTCTCTGCCTCTTTCTTTCTCTCATAAATAAAAAAAAAATTTTTTTTTAAAGCATGAATATAGTTATCTGCTTATGGGGAGGAATTAGACTACAAATGGAAAGTCATTTCTATCATATGATTATATAACATTTGAGAAATATCACTACTATGTTAGTACAAACAGGGAACTTTTTATAGATTTACTGACTTGCAAAAATCAAAAAAATCTCTTAACAGCTAATTTGGTAAATTTGATGGGTTGGAACTCATTAAATACCTGGATGACAAAACAGAGGATAACCTGATGGGAACATGACTAATGTTCATATATTCCAATAAAAGTTAAAAAAAAAAAAAAAAAGACATAAAATTCTGGCTAGATCCCTCCCCTCACCTCTTTTTTTTTTTTTTGGTTTTGTGGAGATTAAAGCCAGAGCCTGTGTGTGCTAGGCAAGCACTCTACTTCTGAGCTGTATCCTCAACCCTAGATTCTTTTCATTATCTTCAAATTTGTGTCCTATATTGTGTCTCCAGAGCAGCTCTGGCACTTGGCATCCTGAGGGCTACAGTTTCAGGAACACCAAATAAAATGAGACATACTGAAAAGAATGGGGAAGGCCAAGACACACGGGATTGTTCAAAGACTGACTTGGAAAAAATCAACAGGTAAAGTCTTACTTCCATTGAAGATGTGAGTCTCGTTGAGTCTCCCTACCACTGTCTCTTTTCCATTACTTTTGTTGATCTGCACCAGGCCTGCCCCAGAGGTATTGTTGCCTGCTTCCCGGCATACTCTGAATATGTAGATATATGTGTCTGAGCCCTGGCCCACAGTGCTCTCAAAAC
This sequence comes from Zapus hudsonius, assembly GCA_004024765.1. Taxonomy (NCBI): domain Eukaryota; kingdom Metazoa; phylum Chordata; class Mammalia; order Rodentia; family Dipodidae; genus Zapus; species Zapus hudsonius. The sequence goes on along the minus strand of PVHP010038628.1, from coordinate 2,442 downwards.
TAAAAGAGAAGTGGGAAGAAAATAAGAGAATTACTAGTTATCAGCCTCAGAAAAAAACAGACTCCCCTGCATTTCTTTGATGACAGCTACAAAATGTGCTTGATCTACTCTCATTTCATAGCTAAATGGATAGTGCACAATATTCACTGAAGTTATGAGCTATTTATGATGGTAATAGATCATGCTAATTGTAGATGATGGACATAAACATTCTAGATATTTGTAGAATGCTTATTCTAGGCTACGCTAAAGTGTTAGCTACTATTTCCCTATTACAAGGGTTGATGTTCAAGGGACATGCCCATGTTTAATTAAGGATCACTTTAAGATTTATGTACCTGAAGATTCTTAACACTGATGAAGATATATTTAGACATGTACATGCCTAAATATGTCCACCTGTGTTTCTCAAATACTATTACATATAAATGTGTCAAATAATACTTGAATTTCTGCAAGCTGGTGTTTTGGATCTGATCTTGGAAATAGCTATTCTTGTGTGAAAGAAAAATGTACATGGGTACATGGCTGAGAATTTCCTCTATATCTTTAAAGAGCAATGTCTCAAAGCCAAATTATTGCTAAACTTCAGATTAGAACCCTTACTATTCATGCATTAGCTCTATATTAAAGCTGAAATAAAAATCAGTAAAAAGACTTAATAATTTCTTAAGCCATGTAAGGTTCTTCTCATTTACCTTTTGCTAAACAGTGGCTCCAACCTATTCACTAGCGCCAACTCTTTCTTTGACTCTTTATCCTTTTCTCCTACCAGGTCACATGTTTTTTCTTCTGTTTGCCAGGATTCTTTCACTGCCACAGCCAAGAACAGCAAGAGTAGCAGTCCCATCCTCCAGCTGCTGTAGAAGGGGAACATCCTTCTGAAGAGTGTGCATTTTGAAGAAGGAGAGAAGGGAAAGAGATAAATTACATGAACATGCTAAAAAATGGCATTTTAACTATGCAGAAAGTATGACTCTTTGATATATGTAACAAATAGTACATATTAATAGAACAGGAAACCCATTTATATAACTTTGAGTCTACTTTATAGGTAAGACTTTGAAACAAACTATGAGAATAAGAAGGAAAGGAAAAATAAGAAAGAATTTATTGTGAGAGCCTGAGTGCAGTTATCTTTGCCTTTTTAATGTTTGATAAAAGTTTATGTTGAGTTAACTCATTCATGGACTACAAATAAAGTGTGAGCCAGTGGACTGCCATAAAGCATTCACATTACAACCTACATATATACTTAAGTATGTCATTAGAAGTTATTTAAAAGATGTAGACAAAGGAGCTTAAATATGTTGATCTCTTAACACCTTATATCAATACTGCAAAAGCATCTAACAGTCTTTCTTTAAATATATTTACTATAAGAATGCTGATGCAGGTAAATATAACCACATTTATAAATTTCACATTTATACCCCGTTTCATTTAGTTTCAAAAAAACTATTCAATCAGTTAAGTTGTAGGAAGATGAAAATTCACTGGCTCAAAATGAATAATCTGAAGAAGTCTTCCAAAACCTGTCTCAGCTTCTACAAATCCTAAGTGTGTCTAGATTTCTATAAGTACAGCTGTCTTTAGAGGCTATTAACTGATGACAATGCTGGGTTCACATTGTTTGTGAACTATTGTTTGTACTATTCTAATCCATCCTCATACCCAGGATTTGTGCACATACTGGCTTTACATGGGTACCAGGAAATCAAACCTGAGCTGACAGGCTTTGCAAGCAAGTGCCTTTAAATGCTGAGCCATCTCTCTAGGTTTGGCCATACTGATTGTTGTTTGCAGAATACTTCACTCTGTTATTCATTAATGAGCCTTCAGACTATTGCTACTTTTTAAACTTCTTATAACAGAATCACTAATTTTCCAGAGAAAACATTTAACTCTTCCAAACTTTCTCACTTAAGACAGTTATATGGAAGCTCTTAATGTGCTTTCCCTTCACCCCTAAATAAACTTATATTGAGTTTCAATTTCCTACATTCTGGTGGCACAACAAATGCTCAGGAAGTTATCTACTCGACTTCATGTGCTCCAAACCTTACTTCACTACAGTAATACAAGGTATTTCCACAGAATAATCATAGCTAGCCAAGAGATCAAAGCATCAAATTACAATAGTAGGAAACGTTTATTAGTGATAGCCTTCAGATAGGCGGTTTAAAGTGCCTTAACTTATACTCTAATTAATCCTCCCCCAAAACACGACACAGTAAATGCAATTGACCTCATTTCAAAGATGAGAACAAAAACAAATCCAAAACCAAAACACAAAGCAGACACAGCTAATGAACTAAGTAAAGGAGACTGGCTTCAGCTCTATGCATCACCTCAACACACCTCTCCATTATTACTTTTGGGGTATGAGAGCAAATAGCTGAAGCAGTGCTGCCTCTCTAGTGCTTTACACAAAGCAGGGAG
>PVHP010038626.1:5122-16880 GCA_004024765.1 Zapus hudsonius | reverse complement strand
TTTTCAAGCAGAGAGATACAAAGAGAGAGAGAGAGAGAGAGAGAGAGAGAGAGAGAGAGAGAGTGACTGAGAATGTGCCAGGGCCACCACCTTGTGGGTCTGGCCCATGTGGGTCCTGGGGAATTGAACCTGGGGCCTTAGGCAAGTGCCTCAACCGCTGAGCCATCCTCCAGCCCTAAAGCTGGTTTTCTTGTTGGTATTGTTTAAGTAGGTCACCGAGGACAAAGGGTTAAGAGGGTGTTGAATGAGGTCAGAAACCCCGGTAGGGGTTTCCCTATCTCCACCCTCAACTCTGAGACTCCCAACCCCCCAAAAAGCACACCACATGGACCCAGGTTTGCACCCCAGCTGTGCCTAGAAGGTGACAGTTCCTGTACCCCCGCCATCTGATACGTGCAAAGTCACGTCTGCATGCAAAGCAGGAATTTACAGGTTGCTGATTTCTACCAATCCTCGTTGCCCATTTCTTTCCCTCCCTCCTCCTCAATTTCTATTTAAACCCACAATACTGTTACAATAAAGCTTGGTTTTGGTGATTGGTGATTGGGACTTCTTGCCATGGATGCTTTTTCTCCCAGGTCTTTGCCAGTGACTGCACTCTAACACATGGGGAACCGTGTTTCCCTCTAGGAAGCCATGCTTCCAGAGCTGAACACAAACAGAGCTATAACACTTCCACAGGCTCTCAGGCCCACGGACATGCCTCCATGGGTGCCTGGTTTCCCGTCCCCCAGTCCCCCACCGCCTCTGCCATTGGACCTACCACTGCTCTGAGCATGCTGGCTCCCTCCCTCGCCACAGTCACCTCCATGAGCTCTCGCCCTGGTACCAGCTTTAGGAGCCGCCCACAGAGCTGTGACACAGAGCAGTTCCCAGAGCAGACCTCGGTACACGTCAGGGGCCCGGGATTGGTGCCCCATGCTCTCCCACAGGCGTGCAAGAGAACAAAAGTGGCCCTGGGAAAACTCCAGCTGGACCCAGACCAGCTCCTTTTCCTTTTTTATTAAAACAACATTTTCTCCCTTTCTGCAGGTTTCCTCTCTAGACTACCTCCTGGTCTGAGATCATTCCCATTCTCTGAATGCCATTTGTCAGTTCTGAGCCTGTTCAGAAAGTCCTCGCCTAGGCTGATATCTGAGAGTGTTTTCCTTCAGCAGTTCAAAGTTTGAGGCCTTATATTAAAATTAAAAGTACTTTCTTAATTTTTGCTTCTAAGCACCTAAAGTGTATACATGTGTGAGCATGTTTCTTGCCAATTCATGCTATGTTTTGAGCTCTGAGAAGTCTTCTTGATCCATTGGTATCACCTGCCAAGTTCAGGCTTTGTTTTTAACCCTTTCCAGGCCCAGCTTCAAAGGGAAAAGGAGCAAGATCAGATGAAGCTGCATGCAAAACTTGAAAAACTTGATATCTTAGAGAAAGAGTGTTTTCGACTGACAGCCACCCAGCAAACTGCTGAGGTAAGCTTCTCCTTGTCTCTAAAGGCACCATGTGTGAGTATACAGTCTTGTCTCTGAAGGCACCGTGTGTGAATATATAGTCTTGTCTGTTTGAAGGCATCGTGTGTGAATATATAATCTTGTCTGTTTAAAGGCACCATGTGTGAATATATAGTCTTTTCTGGTTGAAGGCATCATGTGTGAATGTACAGTCTTGTTTGTCTGAAGGCACCGTATGTGAATATTTAGTGTTGTCTGGTTGAAGGCACCATGTGTGAATGTACAGTAACTCTTTATTTACAATTTGTAGAAATCCAGAGAAAATGTGGGGGTGAGAGTTGGGGTGTGTGTGTGTTCATGTATGCAAGTGCAGGTGTGCATGTAGCACAGTGCACCTGTGGCGGTCAGAGGCCACCCTCCGGGTATCAGTCCTCACCTCCCCCTCCTTCGAGGCAGGGTGTCATGCTGTTCACCTCTGCTTTTGTGCCAGGTGGCCCCTGAACACTGGCGGATTCTCTGGTTCCTCCTCCCATTTTAGCTGTAGGTGGGTGTGGCTGGGATTACAAAGTGCTTTTCTGTGGGTGCAGCGTTTAGGAACCCAGATAGTCGCTTGTGGGGTGAGTGCTTTCTGAAGCAGCTTGCATTTTGATGAGAAGTTCTTACTGTGACTGCCACGAGGTCTGGATGCGTCCGTTAAATCATGTGCCTGACAGGGTCCAGGTAGCCTAGATCTCTTCTCCCTCTTTGCTCCTCCTAAATCCTCCCCATTCATAAAATTGTCTCAAAGTCTTTTGTCCTCTTTGAAGCCCTTCTTGAGTCATACAACACTCAAGTTTCTCCCTTTAAAATGATATCATTCCTGTTCTGAAACCCATCACATACATAAGACGCCCTGCACATATATGGTTCTATAGTAAGTATCATCGTATATTCATTCATTGCTTGGCTAGTTTATGATTTTTGATTTATGATGTGTGTTATTCTTGGTGCCCAAAGTGTAATACTGAGTACACTCTTAGCTAACAAGGACTACATTTTATTTTTCTGTGTCTTCCTGTACTTCTCTGTCCTTGACTGCCACACTTTTATCTTGTACACATAGTAGGCATTGTTCTGTTTCTGTTTCGTATCATGACTCAAGGCTAAGTGTTTGACCTTCAAGATCTATGCTACTTTCAGAAGTTTCATCATGGTCTTGCTGGAGGCAGTGGATAAGTACACTTTGTGTTCATTTAACCTCGGTGTAATAGCAGTGATGGAGAATGAAGGCCAGGAACAGTCTCAGCATCTCTTTCTTATTTTCTGCTTTAACTTGCTAACCTCTAAAACTCAAGACCCCCAGGATTCTGTTTGGAAAAGGAACACGGATAATTGGCTCTAGGTTGTATGTGTAACAATCCCCGTTTTTATTCTCTTACAGGAGAAGATTAAATATCTAGAGGAGAAACTTAAGGAAGAAGAGCACCAGCGGAAGCTATTTCAAGACAAAGCTTCTGAGGTGAGCGCATTATTCAGGCTCCTATCCTGAGCTGTGGGGACTTTAACCTAGCTAAACTCACACTTGTCCTTCCACCCGTGTTGTGTCTCTTTGTATGCTGTAGTAATGAAACTCAGCCAGCATATTCACGTACCTGAATGCATTGCCAAGATAACTTGTGAATACATATACTCTCAATTGAAATGAGTCCTGGGATGCATTATTTTCATTTGAGATATATATATATATGTATATATATATATACATACATACATACATACATACAGATAGGTACATATATAATAAGTTATTCTCTTATAAACAGAAAATTATTATAATCACTGAAAGACATAGAGTTAGCCACACACATTATATTTAGGATATTTTTTTTCTTTCCTCAAGTTTTTTGGGGGGTTTTGGGGTGTTTTTTTTGTTCATTTGTTTGTTTTTGTTTTTCAAGGTAGGGTCCTGCTCTAGCCCAGGCTGACCTGGAATTCACTATGTAGTCTCAGGATGGCCTTGAACTCATAGCAATCTTCCTCTGCCTCCCAAGTGCTGGGATTAAAGGCGTGCACCACCCACTGCCCAGCTTTTTGGATGTTTGTTCCTTTTCTTTTTCTGATGGAGTCTTGCTGTGCTGCCCAGGCTAGCTCTGCAGTAGACTCAATTTCTCCTTAAGCCTCCCCAGTAACTATGGCTATAGGCTGTGCTACAGTGCCTGCCTCTCGGAAAGCATTCTGTGTGTGTGTGTGCATGCTGCGTGTGATACAGTGGGTGTGGTGTGATGCGTGTGTGTGTGTTAGTGTTACATGTAATACAGTGGGCATGATATGGAAGGCGTGGTGTGCTGCACGTGTGTGTGCTGTGTGATATGGTGGGTATGATGGGATGCACATGTCATACGTGTGTGTGTGTGCTGTGTGTGATGTGTGTGTGGTGTGATGCACATGTGTGTGCTGTGTGTGATATGGTGGGTGTGGTGTATAGTGTGATGCACATGTGTGTGTGCTGTATGATGGCAGGTGTGGTGTGATACACGTGTGTGCTGTTGAGTGTATGTATACCCGATTTTTTTTTTTTTTGGTCAGACTGGCTAACCAGTAAGCACCAGCAGTTCTACCGTCTCCACCCCCTCTCCACCCCCACAGGGCAGTACAGGCTCTTTAGGTGGGTGCTGGGAATTAACTCAGGGTGATTCAGGCCCTCGTGCTTGAGTGGCAAGCACTTTTACCCACTGAGCCATTTCCTCAGACCCTCAGAAAGCATTTTTACCCTTAAAAACTGAAACCTTGGGCTGAGGAGATGGCTTAGTGGGTTAGCACTTGACACACAGGTGTGAGGACCCGAGCTCTGACCCATAGAACCCATTTAAATGCCAGACATGCTGGCCTCAGGATGCAGAGACGGGCAGATCCCAGAGTAGCTGAATCGTGACTCTGGGTTGAGAGAGAGGCCGTGTCTCAGTAAATAAGGTGAAGAGTGATAGAGGAAGACCCTTGAGTCGACCTCAGGTCTCCACACATTTGCAGCCAACATGAGACAAGCATAGATACACTCACACTACACAGCACACACTACACAGCACACACATACAAAAACACAAATCTGAGACCTCATCTTTCATTGTATAGGAAGAAACTTGTTAGAGATCAGTTTTATAAATTATTTTCTTTAACATTATAGCTTCAAACTGGACTTGAAATTAGCAAAATTCTAATGGCTTCAGTTTCAAATTCCAAATACTCTACAGAGAAGAAATTATCAAAGGTATGCATATAAGACTTTGCTTTCCAAACATTTTCTTGCTGTCTAGTGCTCATTTATTCACCATTTAAATCTCTATGTTCCCGATTTTCAAGAAGGACCAGAAGACATTTATGGTAGATATGAACTAAGTCAAATAATGGTGGTTTTGGATGTAAGAGTAGAAATTCTCATGAAATCAGAATGAAAGTAGGGATTTCTAAAAGGAAGTAAACCTTGCAACTGCGTTTGCCCCAGCTGTATCCCTCCTGCAAGTGTCTAGAGGACTGCACATCTGTGTTCATGGTTGCTCTCTCCACAATAACTAACTGTCCATCAGCTGCTGACTAGATCGTGAAGGTGTGGTACATACACACAATGGAGTTTTACTCAGCTCTAAAGAAAAGTGAAGTTATGAAATTTATAGTAAAATGGATGGGATTAGAAAAAAGTATACTAAGTTGCCCAAGCCCAGAAAGACAAAAATTGTACATTATCTCTCCTATGGCTGTCATAACTTTGAATGTTAGTGTGTATATAGATGAGGGTTGTGAGGCTGAGGCTGGGCTGTGAGTCCCTGGAGTGCCATTAAAATGTTGCATATGAATGTTTCTGCATACTAATCCATGTGGAGCCAAGTTCAACCCTCACCTATTTAAGGGCTTGTGGGTTGTTTCCAGTCTCAGGCTATTGCAGAGAAAGCAACCTTGAGCATGTATGTAAAGAGTTTTTTTGGTGAGGGAGGGAGCTATCTATCTATCTATCTATCTATTTATTTATTTATTTGGGGGAGATACCAAGTGAGTATGGGAATGCCAGGGCCTCTTGCTGCTGCAAACAATCACCTGGCCTTATGTGGTTACTGGAGAATCGAACCCAGTCAACAAGCTTTGCAGGCAAGCGCCTTTAGCCACTGATCCATCTCTCCAGCCCCTACACAGGTCTTTGTATGAGCATCGACTTTTATTTCTCTGAGATATTTCCTGGATAACTGTTGGGTTGTGTGATAAGTACATATTTGTCTTCATAAGAAGCTGCCAGAAGCCGGGCGTGGTGGCGCACATCTTTAATCCCAGCACTCGGGAGGCAGAGGTAGGAGGATCGCCATGAGTTCAAGGCCACCCTGAGGCTACATAGTGAATTCCAGGTCAGCCTGGACTAGAGTGAGACCCTACCTCGAAAAAAAAAAAAAAGAAGCTGCCAGAGTGGCCACACCGTTTAGTATTTTAACTAGCGTATCGTAGGAGTGATCAGCTGATCTGCATTTCTGCCAACACTTGCTGTCATTGCTGCTCATTAACTGGAGCCATCTTAGTGGGTGTGCAGTGGTATTTCAGTGTAATGCTGTCTTCTGTTTCCCTAACGATAACAATGTTGGCTACTTTTCCATATTTCTATGCCATCTCTATACTGTCTCCAGTAAGTCTGCCTTCTGCCTACATTCAAACTGACTTTGTTGAGTCTTGAGTTTTTCATACCACAGATGCATTTTAAAATAACATTTTTGCTTACTTTGCCCCTGTCAATCTTCAGAAAAGTAAAGGTTTAAAAGGAGGCCCACCTCAGCAAGTGGATTCAAAGTCCAGTGCACCATCCTCTAACTGTGAAAAGGTGAGAGGACAGAATGGAGACTGAGGTTTGCTGTTTAGACACCACCAGCCGTTCCCCCTCATTCCTAGCCATCTCTTTTCCTTCCAAGTAGAGCGGTGCAGACTGTTCTGTGAGTGCAAATTTGCAAAGCCTTCTGCAGATGGTGCATCGCTGTGGCCCTCAGAGCTGTCCAAAGCCTTCAAAGACGTGTGAGCCCAGGTGTCTCCACAAGCCTCCCAGGAGAGTGTCCCAGTACAGAACTGCCCCTCGGAGCTCGGAAAAGTCCCTTGCTGTTTGCGACAGTTTGTCTGAACTCCTGGTGGCTATGCAGGATGAGCTGGACCCGATGAGCCAGTAAGTGCTCTTGCTCTAGAGGGCTCCTGTCGTTCCCTTACCTGCTTGGATGGGTTTTCTTGTGAGCCACAGATTTGCTGTTCCTGGTTTTCATTGTACACTTTCACCATATATAAAACTTCTGGTATCTCAGGACCTGCACTGAGAGACAGCACTGCTCTGATTGTGGCCTTAGATGACTCAGAGGGGCCATTATAAGGAAGCTTCTCCTTGTGTGTTTTAGAATCTTTAGTTAACAGATGGTTTCTAGAGACAAGTAGGAGCATACTCTCTTCCTTCCTAGGTTCTGGCTAGTCTCCTGCACACATTGTGAAGCCTTCACAGTGGTGAAGATTCTAGACAGGATTCAGAATGTTGAACTATGTGTGTAGTCAACAGTTTCACTTTTGTGTGATTTGGCTGGCCAGTTCATTAAGCTGACACACTCTATAAAACATAGACTATTTTATTAAACTACGTCCAGTCCTAGAGTAATTCCGCGAGCCAACGCCTGCAGGCCGTCTTACTGTACTTAGCTTTAAACATCAAGAATTCAGATTTTTAGGTTAACATCCTAATATTAATAACAATTCTTAATTATATTTGCCATGATTTAATTATACAACCCTAAAAATAGAGACTGTCTTTGAAAGTTAATATTTCATTCTAGAGGGCTGAAGAAATGGCATAGCAGTTAAAGATGTTTGCTTGCAAAGCCCAATAGCCCAGGTTCAATTCCCCAGAACCCAAAAAATCAGTGATGTACAAAGAGGAGCATGCCTCTGGAGTTTGTTTCCAGGGACAAGAGGCCTTTGTGTTCCTATTCTCTCTCCGTCCCTCTCCCCCTTCTCTGTTTCTCTGTTTTTTTCTCTTTCTCTAGCTCTCAAATAAATAAAAATTTAAAAAATATTTCACTTTAACTTAAATTTATGGTTGAACAGAAAGATTAATTATGGAAAACAGTTTGTAATACTGCTTGATATTTGCTATTCATATATATGTGTGTGTATATATGTATGTATGTATTTTTTAAAGAGAGAGAATATAGGCACCCCAGAGCCTCCTGCCACTACAGAGTCCAGACATCTGCACCACTTTGTGTGTCTGACTTTTCCTGGGTGCTGGGGAACTGAACCTGGGCTCTTGGGCTTGGTGAGCAAGCGCTGGAAACCACTGCATGTCTCTCCATTCATGCTCTTCTTCTCTTGCCTTTACTCAACTGTAAAGTCAGATGCTCTATCATTGACTTACCCCAGGGCTGCACACAGGCTCATGGGCTCTCTTCCCACTAAGTCACCCCCAGCCCTGAGGTATTCTCCACGTGTCAGGTGCTCTATCGTGGCTTGCGGGCTCTCTTCCCACTAAGTCACCCCAGACCTGAGGTCACTTGTCTTCCCAGAGAACACCAGGATCTACTGAAGCAGATGCAGCAGACCCAGAGCCAGGCCAGCAGTGACAGCCTCGAGTGGGTGCTAGAGCGGCTTGTCAAGAGAATGGAGATGAAAGGGGAACAGATCTCCAAACTGAAGAAGCATCAGAAAAGTGTAAGGCTTTCATTTAATAATAAATAAATACAAATTATTGTGCATTCGGTGTTGTAGCTCATTGAGGTCTGTGTGCATGGTGTGGTGAAGCGGCAGGGCCCCCGTGTCACTCTTAAGAGAAGAAGAGAGGAGCCAAGGGCACCTCTGTTATCAAGCTTTGGAACGCTGGGAGACGAGCTGGCCTTCCAGGTGCCTCTCAACATCCCTCTCTCCCTCCTCCTCCGTCTAATGCCAAGGCCCAGATCACTGTTTACCCTCTCCCCAACAAGCTGTGTGATTCTAGTCCCTGGAGACCAAGGAGAATCTGTCCCTGTGTTAATAACTTGGATATTCTAACAGAAGAATTGTGAAAGGCTCCATCCAAGTTCTTACAATACTGAAGTAGGCAGGCTCAGGAAGTTTTTCCAAGAAACCTCATGTCATATCATGAGACTTCAAATAAGTGGGTGATCTAGTAACAGCAAGTAGCCTCCCACACATCTATCTTATAGAAAATAATAAAAATGTAAAATGTTATCTCTTGTTTGTTATACTGATGGACAAGAAAGAGAGAAATGAAGGTTTTTTGTGGTGCTGGAAATTGAACCTAGGGCTAGGCAAGCACTGCCCCATGGTGCTCCATGCCCAGCTCTGCAAGCACTGCCCCACCAAGCTCATGCCCAGCCCTATAAAGAAATGACATTTTTGAAGCAAATACTGTCATTTTTCTGGCTGTTAAGTAAGTAAAAATTTTGTATGCTTGTATTGGGTGAAAATTATATAGTATGTATACTTTCTTGGAATTGCATAGAAGAAACATAAAATAGAAGACTCATCACATTTTTAGAACGTAGGTAATCTGCACATGTTATGTTTTGAAAGTCATGGATTGATATTCCTTAATCACCAGAACAGTCTAGGTTTCCAAACATTGTGCCATGGTACATTTAATTATTTTAAAATTGTCTCCTAGGCAAATGATGGCCCAGTTTTTGGATCAGCTCTAAAATTCAACTGTGCAGGAGAGAGCTAGGCCAAGCACTGGGCTGGATTTGGGAGAAATATATTGTAGCAAGTCAAGAATTATTTAATTCTGTCTACCCTCTTATGTACTTCTTATGGAGAAAAAGTTCTCCCCTTGACCTGCTGTTTTTGACATTCATGAGTATTTTAAGTTGAGAAGGACTTTAGTAGATTTCCCCTGTAGGCTTAGTAAGTTCTTCCTTTGCTATTATCACCGCCTGGAAAGTCCTCTGCGCTTTCTTGGTTCTGCAGCTTCCTCCACCAGCTGCATATTTTTCCATGGATCCTTCCTTCCCTCACCTTCTCTAGCCCACACCGACTTCCTCCTGCTCAGCTCGACACCAGCTATGTCTACTTGTCATATATCTGTATATTCATACGTGTAATATGTATGCATGTACATAATCTTTCATTAATCAGAAATTAGCACCTCAAAAGCAAGAGTGTTTTTCATTATATTTCAACCTGAATAGCAATATTGGGCATGTAATAGGTATGCTGAATTAAACTTTTTAATTTAATTTAAGCCATCCATCTGCTCATCAATTATAGGGTATACTTTAGTATGTTTTTGCCTAAAATACTAGATTTTTTTTCTATCTAGGTCCGTAGACTCCAGGACTCAAGGATGAGTGAGTCTTCGGGTACTCTGCAAGGCGGCACCAGTCCAAAAGGGTCAAAGAACACGAAAAATAACCCCAGAACATGTATGAGGGGAGCTAACCCTTTTCCGAAAAACAACAACTTTCATCCGATACAAGTTCATAGTCTTCAGATGAGATTGCGAAGAGATGACGTCATGTGGGAACAGTGAGACCCTAGCAAACTGTCACCTTAAATGAACTTTGTCAATGAGATTATTCGTTATCTAAAGTGGCTTTTGATTTAGTGTGCTTTGTGAAATCAGTTATGTTTCTGACTTTTATAAAACATGAAGCTGTATATCTTCAAAGTAATGCCTAATGACCTACTAAAAGTCCCAAAATAATTAATGATTGGACTTCTTTTATTGACCAAAATCCCATAACCCATCATGTTTTAGAAACCTTTACTTTTCAGCTATCTTAAACTGAATCTAAGAAGTTGTAATGAATTAACAGCATGGTAAATCTGAAATATAAATACCATTTTATTTTTTTTAATTTAGTAAGCTTGTAATCTTAAGAATCAATGATAAATTAAGAGAATCCCAAAATCTTTCAATTTTCCTAGAGTTTGGAAGGAAATCTTGCTTTCAAGGTATGTGTGATCTTTTGTTGTTGTTTTGGAAATGGAGAGGCTGCGTGGTTCTGTGGCTTCAAGGAGGCCTCCTACCAGCTTGAATGGGACAAGTACAAGTAGGAACCCCTCTGTGGGAGCTCTCCTCTGCGGCCCTGGTCTCCTTTCCTTGGAACACTGGTGACTTTTTCTCTACTTTTCTGTAACCTGTGCTGACTTATATTTTTGTATCTGTGTAATGCATATAGTGTCAGCTGACAATGTGACTATCTAGGGCCCCTCCCCCAAACGGTATTTTATATGAAAGTATAGGAAAAAGTTAGACATGTAATGAACGAAGCAGAGAAAAAAGACAGATAAAAAAGCTACAGTATGGAGCTGGACAGATAGCTCAGTGGTTAAGGCACTCACCTGCAAAGCCTAACAACCTGGGGTTGCTTCTCCAGAACCCACATACAACCAGACGCACAGTGGCACATGCTTCTGGAGTTCATTTGCAGAGGCTGGAGGCACTGGCACCATTCTCTCTGTCTCTCTTCTGTCTCTGTGTACAAAGGTGTAAGATGGTGATTACAGAGGGGCAGAATCCAAGCCCATGTCTGCCTGACTTCAGAGCCCTTGGAGTCCCGGCAGCACAGTGGGTTAGGGCAGGGTACTAACGCAGGGTACTCACACCTTTCCTAGCAGGGGAGCGTGTAAGCTCTAAGTGTGAAACCCAAGCTGAGGTCAGGATCATGGGTAGTCCTGTTGCTTGAGGCAGGCTCTCTTGTAGGCCAGGCCGGCTTCACACTCACTGTAAGTCACTGGTCTTGAGCTGGTCCTCAGGGACACTGGTGTGCGCCACCATGCATGGCCGAGGAAACAATTTTTAAAACGTGGTGTATCTTCCTAGGAAATTCTCAAAAAGTTTAAGAGTGAGTAACCATGGTTCTTCTGGGAAGGGTGAACTGGATCATTCTATCAGTGTGAAGACATGCTTTCCCTCCCTAAGAGGGAGGGGTGACTGAAGATGGGTAGATCGGTGCCTGGGGTTGTATTTGAAGGGCATGACAGGTGGGGCCAAGCTCCTCTCCTGGTGTGTGTAGTCACATGCAGTACCCTTAGTTCGATCCCTTCCCTGCCAGCTCCACAGGTGTTCCCTAACATTATCACTTCATCCCGTCTTCTTTACCTTCCCTCAAGTGTGCAAACATATCCACAAAGACCAATGTAGCCCTTTAAGTTCTGTTTCCTGTGGACTTTGTTCAGTTCTCAGTACCGCATTAAAAAGAAATACTGCCAGCCGGGCGTGGTGGCGCACGCCTTTAATCCCAGCACTTGGGAGGCAGAGGTAGGAGGATCGCCATGAGTTCAAGGCCACCCTGAGACTACATAGTGAATTCCAGGTCAGCCTGGGCTAGAGTGAGACCCTA
>PVHP010038625.1:0-16740 GCA_004024765.1 Zapus hudsonius | reverse complement strand
TCTACCATAATATTATGGAGCCTTAAAATTAATGAAGTATTTAGTATTTTCCAAATATTATGTAAAATCCTTTACATTCTTTTTTTAAATTTATTGTCCATAATGAGTTACAACATTTAGTGGGCAAACAATGAGTTGTTATCCCCAATTCCCCACTGCCCTCCCCTCCCCCCTCAACTGGATAACCTCCTCCATGGGTTGTCTGGATCAGTCCTTGTGACAGGGGACCATGGATAGCCTAGTATTCAGCCAGGTTCTCCTGGCCATGCCTCTGGATAATCTCCCCCACCACGGCTCTTACAATCTTTCCGCCCTTCTTCCGCTCAGTTCCCTGAGTCGTGGTGGATGAGTATTAAGGCTGCTTTAAGGTTGTGAGCTTAGGGGTCTTTGTGTCAAAATCATTGGTTTCTGTCTCACTGGCTTATCCTGTGTTGATTTAATGGCTGTGGCTGTGGGCCCCTTGTTCACCCCGTCATTCTCTGTGGGGTTCCATATGGATCCTCCACGATATGACTGTGGTGGGTCCTCTCTTGCCAGAATCTCAGCTATCGGCCTACGGTCGGTTGGTAGGGTTAGATGGGCCCCAGCTCTCTCGCTGCATCCTGAAAAATACAAACAGAATCTCCATCAGAGAGTGAGATCAGTCTAGGTTAACAAATATACACAAATCTGGATTACCTAGATTCTATTTTTAGTAGCCTCCCTGTCACTCGCTCCCATAGTGCATCTTGTTTTGGGAGCCCAAAAGTAAGGGATCCGGTGCCTATCGCCCTGAATCCTACATTCTTTTACTAGCTCATTTTTTTAAAACTTATAGGAAGATAGATGATGGATCCAGTTTATAGATGACAGAACTAGTCACCCAGCTAATAGATGCTGAAATTAGAAGTCAAACCCCTTTTGATTGGCTGGACTCCATCATGGGTGCTCTTCACCATCTCCTCTCTCCACCCTCCTTCTACGTACCAATGATTAGAATGCACAGCAGAAAACACCATGCAATTCAGTGAAAGCTTCCACAGTGCATGTCTCTGAGGTTCAAAGACTGGCGGAACAAGCAGAGGAAAAATGAGGTGAAGCCCCAACCACATGGCAAGATTTGAAGTCAGAAAACATTGATCCAATAACCCTCCTGTCTATGGTGGCTAATCCTCCAGCAGGATTAGGTGACCGTCCCTGGGATGGAGGCAGCTGTGTGCGCTGGCTTCTGGGAGTCCTGCCTGCATCACCTCCCTTTCATGGAGGGACATGGCTACTGCCCATGCTTGGGGGAACAGTGGTGGTTCTAGCGTTGCTGGTCTCTTCTGGCTGGGGATGTAAGCGTCACGGTGCAGGCTAAGCTGTTTGAGCACTGGCTTCAGAGCTGGTGTTTGTCGCTTGCAGGAATGCATCTCCACCAGCTTTCCAAAGCAGATGTGTGTGCCAAACCAGCCAGAATCCCCACGCTGCTTTGCCCAGCTCTGGGTGGAAGGCAGGCAGAAGAGGCACTGCCAACCATCCAGCCATGATGGCAGGTAAACTGTCCAGCAACGCTAATCTGAAGAAATGGTTCAAAGGGTTAACTTCATTCTTGGGTCTTTTTCTCCGTTACTTTGTTTCAAGCTTCTTAGCTAAACCCTGACAGATGTCTTTTAAAAAGTGTTTATTAATATCTTCACCCATGACATGGGCTTTTGACATTCATGACCCCACAGTGGGTACCTATATCCCTACAGGAACAGCCAGGTTGTGAGTCCGTCAACGTTTTGGCACGAAGGACAATGGAGGATAAAAATAAGGAGACAGATAGCAAGACAGGAAGGACTACCTTGAAAGAGGAGGGGAGCGAGGGAGAGAGGGAAAGAAGGAGACTGGGATAATGAGACAGGAACATGATCAAATTACTGTGTGTACCTATATGAAAGGTGTTATTTAAAATTCTTCATCCATGATAACTTGTGAGCTTTAATCTCTACAAAATGAATTTTTTCCCTTCAAGTGAAAGGTGAAAGAAGGACATAAATAAAAAGAAAGTATTCTGTTCAAATTGCCAATGTTTAAAATAGTAAATGGCACTACATGACATCACTTTAGTCATTAATGAAGAAAACATGCTTGTTTCATGTCAAAGTCATGTAATGTACACATTACATAATTACCAACAAAATTTGCATACATATTTTTCTTTCCTGAATTTGGAGAAAACGTTTCAATTCATGGGTACTATATACATGACCTTTATTTCTATAAATCAAATAAAAAAGATCATAGACAAATATTTAATATGGGCACTAGAATGTAGTGTGTTTCCTTTAAAAACTTAGACATAGTTTCATTTCACATGTTTCCAAGTTGAAAAATTTGCAGTTATAAACATCATGAAATAAAGTATTTTCTTAGTGAAAGAAAACTGTGGTTTTAGAACCATTATGTCACAACATCAAGAAAAATATACTTACCTTGATTTTTAATGCCTCACACAACTTCCATATAAATTCCCTGTAAAATATTTCTCATTAATTTATCTGTATCTCAACTATTATATAAAATAGACATGATTGGAATTTTAATTCCCTTTATCTAAAACAATCGATATACTTAATTTTCCCAACACAAATACTTCTATCTTCACATCTGAACATTATAAAAATTATTCGTGACATTTGAGTCTCTGATCTCATCATGTTTACAATTCCAACTGAAGTTGAGCAGATTAGTTAACAAAGTAGTTTCAAACATTCCTTACATGAGTAATAAAGGGAAAATCTGT
Organism: Zapus hudsonius; assembly: GCA_004024765.1. Taxonomy (NCBI): domain Eukaryota; kingdom Metazoa; phylum Chordata; class Mammalia; order Rodentia; family Dipodidae; genus Zapus; species Zapus hudsonius. The sequence goes on along the minus strand of PVHP010038625.1, from coordinate 13,991 downwards.
AGAGGCAAAGAGAGGGCATGCTTGAAGGAACAGGGTGTCTCTAGAGCAGAGTTTTGATAAAACCTTTGGCTCACAAAAAGTGCATCTGTTGTCATTGTCCAACTTTACAGATTTCAATGGCATTGCTGAATTTTGCATGTGAGCAAATTCAAACCATGCAAGCTCAGGGTGCATTTTTCATTCATTTTGATGAAAGCTAATAAAGAATAATGCAAGAATGTTTATTTTTAAAGGGGTTATTGCTTTAAGGTAAAATGAGAAATATAAGTTCTCAAGGCAACAAATAAGAAATCAGTAAATTAAGCAGGCATGCTAGAAAATATCTATTTATTTATTACTTGTACGTTGGGGGTGGAGAGCCAGAGCCTCTGCAAATGAGCACCAGATGTCTGTGCCACGTTTTTCATCTGGCTTTGTGTGGGTGACGTGGGTACGGAGCCCAGGCCAGAAGGCTTTTGCAAGGAAGTCCCTTTAACCTTCTTACGACAGAAGACTCCACAGAAGCATGGAAGAGGACATAAAACATACAAAGCACTCGTGGAAAATTCCAGGCATAAATTCTACTTCATCATAAATCATGTTGATATAAGTGAATTAAACATTCCAATAAAAAAAGACATTGGCATATCAAAGAAGAAGGAGAAGGAGGAGAAGGAGAAGGAGGAGGAGGAGGAGGAGGAGGAGGAGGAGGAGAAGGAGGAGGAGGAAGATAAGGAGAAGGAGAAGAAGAAGGAGGAGGAGGAGGAGGAGGAGGAGGAGGAGGAGGAGGAGGAGGAGGAGGAGGAGGAGGAGGAGAAGAAGAAGAAGAAGAAGAAGAAGAAGAAGAAGAAGAAGAAGAAGAAGAAGAAGAAGAAGAAGAAGCTGCTGCTTATGAAAGATACCCTTTATATTCAGACTCTGCCCTCTGGCCAGGATCCACTCCAGAGACTGGGCGGTCTCTCCTGGACCTGGTGACTATGAAAGTTCTCTACCACCTCTCCCTAGGCCTCATGCAGTAGAGCAAGAAGGACGACTCCTGCCCTCCCACGGGCTGGATATGGCCTCTTGATATGGCCCTTTCCTCCCTCAACAGAGCCCAGAATCATCACAAGCTGGGCGTTAAAAGAGAAGCCAGCCGTTTATTGCCCAGGAGCCTGGGACTATGCTGAGGAGCCTGGACGTGGGCTGGTGACAATGGACAAGGTACGTGGGCCAAGGCAAGCCACAGGTAGAGGTTTGCAGGAGTCGACCAGCCTTTTCAGACCTCCTTCCAGCTCGTTCTGAACAAGAAAGTTTCAGGTATGAGAGAAAGCTGGGCTCCAGGCGCACTCTAAGGTGGAAAACCAGACAACATGCCCATAGCTGATTGGTAGCAAGCCTCAACTTAGGGTGCCATCTAGTGCTGAGGTAACCAAAGTGTCTACATGCTCAGATGGAAAAAAATGCAGACTTCAGAATTTCTGGTAATGATAGGTACAAATAAAGTAAGTCACAAAGACAGGAAATATACCTATGTCACAAAGACAGGATTATATATCTATGTCATAAAGACTAGAATATAAGTATATGTCAAAGATTGAAATATATATTTCAGTTGAAAGATATATATATGTATATATATGGAATTGAAAGATTTTTTTTCAATATGCTGGCCATATCATCTTCCAGAATGCAAATAAACTTTCAGATAATTTTGTGTGCTAGTTCCTTCTATGATTAAATATCTTACATAATCAACTTAAGGAAGGAAATATCTATTTTGGCTCATGGTTTCTGAGGATTTAACCCAAGGTCATTTGTCCCCATACATTTGGGCAAAATATCATGAGGTTAGGGCATGTGGAGAAAGCTGTCCTTCCCTTCCTGGTGGACAGGAAGCAAAGAGAGGGGAAACAGAAGAGGCCAGTACAAGATGTCTCTCCAAAGACATGCCCTCAGTGACCTACCCCACCTCCCATCCTTCACCACCCCCCAGTACTGCCAACATTATAAGTCCAGCAAGGGATTGATCCTTGAACAGCTGTCTCTTGAAATGCCACTATAGGCACCCCCAGATGTGGGCTTCAATGACATTATGGGCGTTTCTTAAGTCACACATCTGACCTTGCATATTGGCACCAGAGACCAATCATATGTAGCTCTTTGAAGGAAGCTCAGAAAAATTCAAGAACACAGAAATGATTGACATCTAGCAAAAACTTAGCAGATTGTGAATCAATATTTAAAACAAGATGAAAGACATGAATAGCAGAAGAGATTAAAGAGAAGGGAAAGTTAGTAAGCAAGCTTGCAAGCTAACATTGGGAAATACGCTAGAAGAGGAATTAAAAGAAAGTGTGTAGAAATTTGGTACAGCATTAAAAGAGAAAATATTTAAGTTATTGGGGTACAAAACAGACTAGAGCATGCCAAAGTGTGGCCTGTACATTCAAAGAGGCAAAAACAGAAAGTTTCTCAAAACTAGGGATATCTATAGAGTTAGACATACATACAGAAGAATGAACCTAGACTCCGATCTCTTAACTTATGTAAAAATCAATTTAAAGCCTAAATCTCTGACCTGAAACCGAAACTACTAAAATAAAACATGGGGAGGGAGGGAGAAAGCCTCAGCACATTGGACTAGACGAGGAGATTTTTGGAATTAAAAAGTACAGGAAAGAAGGCAAACATGAACAAATGAGTTAAGTCACACTAAAAACTAAAAAAAAAAAAATTGGGCTGGAGAGATGGCTCAGTGGTTAAGGCACTTGCTTCCAGTGCCTAAGGTCCCGGGTTCAATTCCTCAGGACCCACATAAGCCAGATTCACAAGGTGGCCCTGGTTTGTTCTCTCTCTCTCTCTCTCTCTCTCTCTCTCTCTCTCTCTCTCTCTCTCTCTCTCCTTGAAAATAAATAAGTAAAATATTTTTAAAAAACTAAAAGAAATAACAAAGTGAAGAGAGAGTCTATGAAAGGAGAGAAAAGATTTGCAATGTGTGTATCTGACAAGGTATTAATATCCTGAATATGTAAAGAATGACACAAAACCCAATAACCCTAAATCGATACTTCTCAAGGGGAGAGTCATGCAAATGGCCAACAAATCTATGACAAGATATGTTTCTAATCCACAAACAATTGTGAATCAAAACCACAATGAAATACCCCCTATTCTAGTTAGAATGGCTATTATCTGAAAGACAGCATCTGCTGGTGAGGGTGTGAGGAAAGGGGGACACTTGTATGCTGTGTATAAATTAATATAATCACTGTGGAAAACAGCAGATAGGCTCCTCAAGAAAAAAATTGAAAATAGAGCTGTCAGGTGACTCAGCAAGCCCATGGCTGTGTGTAGATCTGCAGGAAATGAAATCACTTCGTCAAAGAGCCTCTTTCCTGTTAGAGGGAGCATTGCTCACAAGAGCCAAGAAATGGAAACAGCCTAAGTGTCCATCAACTGATGGTTGAACAGCAACGCCATACTAGACACACATAGACTAAGGTGAAATCAGGGCTGGATGCCAGGGTGCTTGTCTAACACACAAAACCATTGGCTTGAACCCCCAGCGCCATATAAAACTGGAGATGGTGGTGCACACCTGGATCCCAACATGTGGATAAGTTCTAGATCATTCCCTCAGCTATTTCGTCAGTGCTAGGTCAGCATGGGATATATGACACCCTACCTATAAATCAATAATTCCATCACCAGCAACAGGAATGGAATGGGAGGTCATTTTGGTTAGTGAACTCAGCAAGGTACAGAAGGATAAATACTAATCGAAAAATGTTAATCTCGTGGAAGTCCTAAATTAATTGGGAGTTACAAAATGCTGGGAGGGTGGATGGGAAGTCGGGTGGGGAGGTTTGTTGAATGAACGATGTGCTGTAGTTACATTGGCCGAAGGAGTTCTGTTGCACTGTGTGTGGTTACAGAAGCTGGTGCACATATGTGCACGAGACACGCACATCTGCACGTGTGCTTTCACACACACACACACACACACACCAACAAGAGAATTCTTTCAAGAATCTTTATTTGACTTCGAATCTCTGGTTGTTTTCACTAATCAGCCGGCGAAGGTTAAGTGCTGTTCTGAAGGTGCCCATTATGGCTGCAGCAGTGCCCTGGCCCAGCGAGGTCTGATGGGCGCTTGGGTGGAAGGACTGCAGGGCCAGGTGGAAGGAGGAATCTGGAGCTCTGATCTCAGCTTCCTGTCTGACATCACCGCCCTTTGAAGTTCCTTGTTCTTTCATGATGGCCATTATACCTGCCTTATGTGTCTCACAGAGTGAAAGCGAAGATCATTTATGATGGGCGTGAGCTTGGTAGCTTATGCCTGCTTCGTAAATATGCCCGACCCAGGTTCCCATCATCAACCCTATTCCACTCATTGGGTTCAAAAGAAAGAAGGAAAGAGGCTTGTTGGGAAGAAGACGGGAGTGAGGGGACAAGAGAAGGCGATGGAGGAATAAATGTCATCAAAGTACATTATTTATTGACAGAAAATCATCAGCAAATAGAGTTTAAAAAATTAAAATCTTAAACAGAAAAAAACCTGCATGTGAGCAAGGTCTTTGAAAAGACGATTAACTCAAGACAAAGAACCGATCATGTTGGGTTTGGGGAGGATCACTTTCAAGTATCTCTACCTATGCCTTCTACTTCTTTGGAGCAGGACACCATGAGACATCCTCTCCATGTCGGGATTTCATTTCCTCGCCATTCAAAGATCTATTAACCTTCCTATGAACTATGTCCCTTCACGGTAAATGGAAACAATAAGCTTTGATTGAAGGTCCTGAAAATGTGCCGTGGTGTGAAGCCCATCTGTCCACGGCCATTACCTCCACTGCAAGGCAAGCTCAGGGGCCCATTTTGCAAGATTGCTGTCGCATCCTGAAATTACCTTGCAGAGCACTGGCCCGTAGAACTATTTCATAAATGCACTACTTATTTTCACTATTATTAAAGGTGCATTTTCTCATACCCCTCAACCCAAGAACTATTCATGGAGATTTCATGGATATCTCTGCAGTTCCAATCAAAGTTTTACTCATGTATGCACAATTTTACACATGGATGTACCTTCTGTGAGAAGGTACATAGCTTCCATCACATTCTAAAAATAATCTCCCACCCAGATTATGTGAGTGATCCTGATCTAAGTCAGTGGGTAAATAAATAATATACACATAAAGAATAAGTAACCGGAGCATGAAAGGAGGATGAGGCTCTGAGGGGAAGAGGAGAGGACTCAGTAGGAAGGAAGAGAGAAGAGAAGATCCCTGGGGGAAGGGAGATCAGAAAGAATTGTACACTTGTATGAAAATGCCAAAAACGAATAAGAAAAAACTTACTTTAATGTAATGTCATGTAAGTTCAGCATACAGCACTCCAGAACGTGACCTAGGTGCCATCATGATGGTGCACACGGCACTCTAGAACTTGACCTAGGTGCGCATCACGATGGTGCACACGGTACTCCAGAACTTGACCTAGGTGCCATCACAATGGTGCACACGGTACTCCAGTACGTGGCACCTGGCGCCCTTGCTCTCACACTCCATCAGCCTTTACTCTTTCAGCTCCAAATGCGTCTGGATTTGGAAAGGTGCTGAACGAGTTCCTGTACTTTGCTCTTGGAAGATTCCTATGGCACAAGCAACCCCTACACACTGAGGCCAGAGGCAGGCTGGGAGGACCTGAGCTCCAGCCCTAGATCCCAAGGAAAATCAGCCAGAGGAGGCGGTGGCCATGTGTGCGGGGATCCCTGGGGAGGCAGAGGCAGGCTGATCCCTGGGGGCCCGGTGGCCAGCCAATCACGCTCACTTGGTGAGCTTGAAGCCAAAGAGAGATCTTGTCTCAAAAAAGGGAATGGTGTTCCTGAGAAACATCTGACCTCCACTTGCACACACATATGCCTGCATCAGCACACACGCACGCACGCACACACGCAGTAGCATGTGGAGCATCCCTGTGCGTATATGACACTGGTTTGGTGACAGTATCCAAGACAGTTGCTGAATCAGAGTAGAAACTATGACCCTCCCCCAGAAAGAGAAGAATACGTATTATTTTCATATGAGCCGAACTCTTATAAACAATCTACTTAACCTGTTTCACAATGTATGCAACTGGATGGAGTCTCTTTTTTCCACTTATCGAAGAGAATATTTAGGCTGAGGCCTCCAATAAACATTTTCAGCGCCACAGCAGTTGGGCTTTCCACCCCTTAGCAGGTTCTGTTCCTATCACTCCAGAGCTGAGCCTGTCAGCTCCTGTAATGCCAGGGGGGGTGTTTAGGAGGCACTGTGTACTGTGGCTGAAACCCAGACAGACCTGGATGCTTTGGTTTCCCCTTTTGAAAACCAGGAAGAATGATGCCTCCTTCATATGCCCATTGTGCAGAGAAAATAAAACAATGTTCATGAAACTGTGAAAAAAAATGAAATTACAACTGATCCAGGGGATGAACCCACAAAATTGGGATGTTAGAATTGACATAGCCATGCCCTGGGGCTTCAGCAGACACTGACTTCCTTGCCTGAGGGATATAAGATGCTGGTAATCTTAACCAATCACCTGTGCTGATGTCGGTAAAGACCCCCCTGAAGGAAATGCCTTGACATCCCAAGTGGCTGCTACATTTCAGTATTATGTCAACAATAATGACCCCAAGCTCTGTGAGGGAAGGATTCTTACACTTTCCCCGAGTGCCTGTTTCTTTAAAACCAAATAGTCCAAGCTCTTTCTCTTTCCACTCAAGACATAACCTGGAGCCTTAAAGCATTCGTCCCAGCCTTAGATCAACGCTGGGTCCAAGTGACTGATACCAAAGTTAATCGTGCTGAGCACTGAACCGTAACAATTGAACTGAGTCTTGCCCAGCTCTGCACATGAAGAAACGACTGAATGGAGTGGGGTTCAGGAGGAAGTGACCCACACTTTCAATGCACATCACTCTGACCTTCCTTGAGCAGTGGAAGGAAGCAGCTTCTCCTTTGGTATCTGAAGACACTGCCTTCCTTTCTTGGCCATCTTGTAACAGTGTCTCTAAGGAGATGCTCTGATAGAGAGCAATCACTTTCCTTCAGCCCCATTACAGCCTGTCCGGGTGGTCACTAGACCTGGAGTAGTGTGTAACACTGGTCCACTTCATGGGTCAGGTACACACGATGATCAAGGAAAAACCTACTGGCGCAGCAAACACTTGAAAAGTTTTGCTAATATGTGTTTACTGAGCCCTTGGAAGATTTGTGTTGGTTGAAAGGAAAGCAGATGGAGGCTGAGATGGAAGAAGGAGAGGGAGAGAGATACATTAGTTAGAGGTAGAGAACACACACTTTCAAGGATGAGGACCAGAAAGAGACAGAATGCCATCCTAGGAGATTGATAGGCCCTTGGGGAGGAGTGACTGCCCGGTGAGGGGAGGGGTCTTGGGTGGTGTGTAGGATGGGGGAAGGTGGGCTTCCCTCCTCGTGGCTGGGTGGTAAGGGAGAAGGAAGGGGACTGGAGAGAGCTCTGAGGTGCTAAGATGCACTAAGTGAAAGTCGGCAACCTGAAGAGGCTACGTGATTCCAAACACTACGACATTCTAGAAAAGGCAGAGCTGTGGAGGGCATGACAAGATCAGTGATAGCCAGGTGTCCCAGTCAGCCACCGCTGGGATGAATCTCCAAACCAGGCACAGGTTATGGGAGGAAACAATTTATTCAAGCTGCAGAAACAGGGGAAGTCCTATAAAAGTGAAAGAGACTGGTCCTCTTTTTCACAGGTCCGAGCAGAGAGAAAAACCCATCACCTACACCACACACACAAAACAGGGAACAGGCTGGGGGGCAAAGAGAATTTCTTCCCCTTGATATAGCCTTAGGGTGGGGTCTTGCAACCCTTCCCCAGACTTAATGGCTTCCTGAGACTCTGGGATTTCCTTCCTGCACTGCCCACACAGGAAAGGATGCTTACTTCTAGCTCTCCTGAGCTTCCTTATATCCTGCCCAATCCTGAGAGGCTGCCTTCCTGTGAATATCCTCAGAGACCCACCCAAGATAATTAAAAAGATCAAGTTGACAACAAAACCTAACCATCACACCAGGCATTCAGGGCGAGGGAGGGAAGACAAGGGACCATTCTGAACACTTCAGTGGTGAGCACATGCCACTGTGTATTCATGAAACCCAATAGGGTGTGCAGCACAAGAGGGGAACTCTGACCTAAGCCATGGGCTTTAGCTAAAAATGCCCTATGGACACATATAATAAATTATAATGAAGGTACCACGATAATGGAGATGTTCACAGTGAGGCTGTGGGTCAGGCAGGCTGGGATGTGATGTGAAAATTATGTGGAAACTGTAATTTCTGCTCAATTTTTCTACAAACCTAAAACTGATTTTAAAAATTTATATTTGTTGAAAAGGGGGAAGAAAAAAACAATGTATCATGTCTTTAGATGGAAAGCCCTAGAGAAAGCAGGGTAATTCACCCTAATTTGATCCACATATTAAATTTACTGAAATCTTTTCATAAAACTTAATGAAAATGTAAAAAAAAAACATAATGAGTTCATACTAAAATGCTTATGGAAATGTAAAGAGTCAAGAGTAGCCAAGGTGATTTTTTTATTATTTTTATATTTTTATTTGCAAGCAGAGAGAGACAGAGAAAGAGACAATGGGCACGCAGGGCCTCTAACTACTGCAAATGGACCTCAGATGCATGTGCAGCTTTGTGCATTGGGCTTTAAGTGGTTACTGGGGAATCAAACCCAAAGACAGAAGTGATGTTACAAACCAGTGGAAGAAGATGCGGAAATGCCTGTTCACATGAGCTACAGATTCGTTTAAGGATGAGCTCTGCATTAAGATTAGGAAAGGCTTGGGGAAGAGCCAGAACAATTTGCAACTGTTAAGCATAACCTGGAGTCAGGAACGATGGGATAAACATCGGTGTTAACCTCTACTGCTGCTCCTGACCTTGATGGTACAGGTGTCCTATGAAGCTGGCCAGGTGTTGCGATGCTAGAGGAAACTCCTGGAGAAGTAGTAACAGAGCTGTCCCTCTCGGCTGCTTCCCATCGGCAGGTGATCCAGCCATCTTCCATCATGGCTAGAACAGCATACAGCTGGAGCTCCAAGTCAGCCTCCAAATCTCACTTCAGAATCGCTCCTGTGGTCTGCCCTAACTGGAAACACACCCAGAAGAAAATTCTGAGAAATGTAATTCTGTTAACCAAACTGACACACTAAAAAGCCACCACAACTACGAAAAGATCCTCGCGCCCTGCTGCACCAGCAGAGCACAGAAGAAAGGAAAGCTCAACATTAGGAAGAGAGATTCCTTTACATCTGAAGTCCTGTCCACAAAGTTAAAAGACACACATCTATACTGATCACATACTTCAAATCTTCACACATAAGGATGCCTAGCCAGAGAACTTTCCAGATTTATATAAATCAGAGAAGAATAAAAAAAATCAAGCCAACAGATGAAAGAATAATGCAGGGAAGGAAAATGAAAAGATAAGGAGTTTCATAAATGAATCAGAAAATAAAGATTTTAAAAATACTCCCCAGATTGACCAAATGCTGCAAACTTGAAAACCTCATTAGAGAGGATTTTGATAAAATAGTTTTTACATGCCGTCATTACTGCACACTAACCAACACACCTTTGAGAGGTGACTTCACAACATATTGATAATGTAAGTGTAGACAGGCATACCAGAATACAAAAGTTTCACGTCAAGGTTTCTTGCTTCATGTTTATTTATTTCTTTGCACATGCATGTGTGCATAGACCATGTAGAGGTCAGAGAATAACCTTGAGGAGCCTGTGCTCCACCTTCTGTAAGAGTCTTACCTCTGCACTTGGGCTGGCTTAGTCCCCCATGGTCACGGGAATCATCCTCAAATACCCCCAGCTTTACATGGGGCTGGAGAATCAAACCCAGGAAGACAGGCTTTGCAAATACGTACATCTAACCACTGAGCAATTTCCCAAGTCCCATGTAGATAATTTTTATATGTATTTGAAGCAGGGTCTCCCTCTTGCCCAGACAGTCCTGGAATTCATTCTGTAGCCCAGGCTGACCTCGAATTCATGGTGATCCTCCTACCTCAGCCTCCTTTCTGCTGGGATAAAAGTCCATGCTTCAATAAAAAAAAAACCACCCACTCATGCTCATTCAAGCAATCAAACTTGACTCAGTGGGTCACAGAAAAGATATGAAAGTGGGAAGGGGATCATTGGGAAGAGGAGGTTGAGCAGGAGTGGGGGGGTGAAGAAAGGGTAATGGGGATGAACGGCATCAAAATACATTCTATACATATATGAACTTGTCAAAATAAAAATAAAAATAGGGGTAGGGGAGGCACAATACATTTCACTTCCCAGGAAGATTTCCTGTCCTGCTTTCAAAGAAAGCCTCTCATAGCACAGAATCCTCACATGAACATATTTAGGGCTTTTCTCTTTTTACTTTAAAAACATCAACATGGATTAAAGAGATGTCTGAATAGCCAGTGGAGGAAGATTAAAATGAGGGTGAACATCTTTATTTCTCCCTTGTCCACAGGGAAACTGGCCCAATGTATCCAAATACTATTATCTTTAACTATATATTCTTTATTTGTAAACAGAGAAAGGAGAGAGGGAGAGAACACACCAGTGCCCCAGCCGCTGCAGATGAACTCCAGATGCATGCTCCACTGTGCATCTGGCTTTATGTGCACACTGGGGGAAATGAACCCAGGTTGCTAGGCTTTGCAGGCAGTGCCTTCTACTGCTGAGCCATCTCTCTGGCCCCAGATACTATTCTCTTACTATTCACAGACACGACCTCAATGTGATTCCACTTAAGATTTGTTTTCTCTTCAGATTTTTGAAAGGCTGGCTGATTTCCACGAGGATTTGCGTAGCTCAACCCTAACTGCATGGCTTTCTTACACATATTCTTGGGCTCTGGAAGCAAGCTGAGAATTTCAGACTTCCCAACAGTATTTGATGTCCACCATCAAATACTGCACCTGCTCACACCTAAGCCAGCCTTGCCCAATTCCAGCAAGTAAGTCACAAAGGTGTCCAGGGACAGGGGCTGGGGACAGGGGTTGCTTGCTTTAAAAAGGCATGTAGGACTTCACACCAGTATCAAAGAATGAAAAGCAACTCTGGTTTCTTTAACAACATTAATTAAGCAACAATTTTACTTAACACACTGTTTTTTACTTAACACTAGCTGCTTAAGAGAGAAATGGTATCTAAATACTTTTTAAAAGAAACACAATTGCTAACCTCTAGTTTTTGTGAAGTGGGTATCTAATTAAAGATTTTTTGAGATTCTATTCTGTAATCCATCCTAAGCCTGCTTTCTACAGTTACATTAAACTGCAAAGCTTTCAGAGGAAACAGAAAAGAGAAAGAAAGAGAGAGAGAGAGATCTGTAAATCCACAGCCACAAAGAAGGAGGCTCATCCTGGGTGGCTCCTGGGCACACTCTGGGAGAGAGGGTAGGCCAATTAAGGTGATTGTGGAGGTCATTATCACTGTGAGCTTGCTGTGAAGTTCATGCGAATATTTGAATATCAATGCATGTAATATATGCAGACTGAATTTTCAGAAGCCAGACGCATTGTTTACACAGCCCAGGAAAAATGTCACCGCCGTGTGTGTGTGTGTGTGTGTGTGTGTGTGTGTGTGTGTGTGTGTGTGTGTGTGTGTGTGTGTAGTCCTCAACACAGAAACAAAAGGAACAGTTAAGACCTCATTTAAGGGATCCTGAAAGCAAATTTTCAAGTTGAAATAGACATGATTTTTTTTAAAAAGTAGCGATTAAGTGATCCTAATTTAAATCAGTGGGTCAAAACCCAAATAAAATAAAGAAAGCATGGAGTTAGAATGGGGATCTAATGGAAAGAAGGATTTTGGTTGGAGGGGAAAGAGGAGAGAGAGGGTATGTTGGGAGTCAAAATGTATTAGATAGATGTATAAAACTACCAAAAATAGGGCTGGAGAGATTGCTCAGTGGTTAAGGCACTGGCCTCCAGTGCCTAAGGCCTTGGGTTCAATTCCCCAGGACCCACATAAGCCAGACCCACAGGGTGGTGGCTCTGCTGCTCTCTCTCTCTCTCTCTCTCTCTCTCTCTCTCTCTCTCTCTCTCTCTCTCTCTCTCTCTCTGTATCTCTCTGCTTGAAAATGAATAAATAAAATATTTTTTAAAAAAATAAAAAACTTCCAAAAATAAAAGGGAAGGGCTGGAGAGAAGGCTCAGCAAGTACTGCACTTCCTGCACAAGCAAGAGGGCCTAAGGGAGGATTCAGACCACCTGAGTTCAGCTCTCCAGATCCCATGTAAACAGCTGGGCATGGCCACGGGTGCCTGTAAGCCCAGCCCCTCAGGAGAGCAGAAATTCTAGAATCACAGGAGCTCTGCAAACTTCAGAATCAGTAAAGAGACTCCAAGGAAGTCTGGGGGAGGAAGGGCAGCTGAGCAGGACACCTGACACCCATACCAACTGCCTGCCTCGAGTGAGCAGCGTGTGGACACCACACCTGTCTGTAACACACACACATCAAACTACACTCATTGCTGTGACCAACTACGAGACAAGAAATGGCTTAAGGAAAGAGTTTGTTTTCGTTTATATTCCATCATGGCGGGGAGAGTGTGGCAGGAAGGGCAGGAGATGAGCTCATCACGTTGCAGGCACCATTATGAAGCAGAGGGAGAACAGGAAGCGGAACCAGGATATAAAACCTCGAGGTCCACTCCCAGGGACCCACGTCCTCCAACAAGTGTCTACCTCCTAAAGATTCCACAACCATCCCAAACCATGCCACCAGCTGGGGACCAGCTGTCTAAACACATCAGCCTTTGAGGGACGTTCACATTCAAACCACAACAGAGTCCAGAACAGGCCGAGAGACTAATTGGTAATTGATTGTGATCGTTCAGGTGAGAGAGAAGACGTGTCCAATGAAGATGATACAAACAGAAACAGTGAAGGGCAGGTAGATTTGATATGTGATTTGGGGCAACTTTCTTTCCTTAAGCTGTAATGAGTAAGTAACCAATACTTCCTTGTGTCTATCTTCCCTTAACAGAAATCAGATCAGGCAATGTCACTGCTGCATTCTCTCCATGACTTCCTACGTCCTACAGAATTCAAGACCCATGACATCTGGCTCATGTCTCCAACGTCACATCCCAACTTGTTCTGTTCTTCACCCGACTAAGTACATTGTGGCCATGTTCGCGTTCTTTGTACTCAGCAAGCATGTGGTACCATTTAGACCCAAGGTATTTCTGTTTTCTGCCCAGATCCACTTTTCCCTCAAAGGCCATCCCCTCCAGGAAGCCTTCCTTTCTATCAGAATCTCCTGTTTTAATTTTCTCACAGTGCTTACTGCTATGAAAACACACTCATTTGTGGATTACTCACCGTGCTATCCCTTCTTTATAAAAACTAACAAGTGTGCTGAACATATGAAGGTGGGGAATGAATGAACTGTCAAGGCCCATAGAACAACATTTTACAAAAATTGGGAGGATTGGTTGGGGATGGCCAATGGTTGGGAATCCATTAATACACAGAATTTCCACAAGGAATCCATCAATGGTTATCTCAACAAAAACATGGATCCAAAATTAGGAATCCCTTTTCAGTATACTATATCATACTGTACTATACCTGTCATGGTTTGATACAGGTGTCCCCCACAAACAATTGAATGTGTTCTGATAGATTGATCCTCAGCTGATGGCAGTTTGGGTTTTACAACCTCGATGAAGCTGTGTTGTTGGGGGCGGGCTTATGGGGTTATAAGCCAGGTTCCCCTTGCCAGTGTTTGGCACACCTTCCTGCCGCTGTTTGCAGTGCTGTGGCAGAGGTGATGTCCAGCCCTCTGCTCATGCCATCGTTTTCCCTGCCAGAATGGAGTCTCCCCTCGAGTCCGTAAGCCAAATAAACCCATTCCTCTACAAGCCGCTTTTGCTTGGGTTCTTTCTGGGCAGCAACTAGAAAGCTGACT
>PVHP010038624.1:0-16758 GCA_004024765.1 Zapus hudsonius | reverse complement strand
CTGCCAACTATCCTGGGCCCCCAACCCAATCAATCATTTCCTAATTTCCCCGAGTACCGAGGTCAAAATAACCTACTTGTTCCTAGTTTCCTCAGCAACTGTGTCAAAATGACTTATGTACTCTTATTCTAGCTGCTACTGTAACTGCAAGTCCCTGCTACTCTACCCCACCCCTGGGTCCAACCAATCCTGTCAAAGTCACCAAGGCAAAGTTTGTCAACATCCTTCTTCTGAGACCACCAGTCTCAGAAAACAGTCTCTGTTCCCAACAGCAGACCCCAGGACATCTTCTCAGCTGGACCTGACCAATCCTATTTAAAGTTGCTCCAACTCCTCCCTCAGGCCACTGGCCTGAACTTGTTTGTGGGTTTCTTTTCTTTAAAAAGCCTGTGAGCCAACATTTCAGGGATGCAGTCCCTAATTGATTAGCTTGCAAGTCCACTGGCAATAAATTTTTTTTTTTTTTTTGCTTCTGAGCTCATTTGGTTCCTGTCTCATCATTTGCACTCACCCAACAGCTATTAAATTGGTGGATCCCAGATTCCAACCTAGATATTGTTAGGTCGGAATTCAGGCAACACCTTGGTCACCTCCCCCAACCAGCCTCAAGAGATGTTTCAACACCAAAACCAAAGCCTGCCTCCTAAACAGGATGGGGGGGGGGCTCAGCCCACCTCGGGTCGGCTCGCCCAGCTCGGCTCCTAAACAGGAGTTAAAGCCCCCCACCTGCAGTGTCTCTGTCTGTTAGGGTCCACAAACCATCCCAATGAAGGCCACCACTCATGTATGCAAAAGTAGGAGCGTTTATTTCTTTTTTAAAAATATTTTATTTATTCAGTTTTTCAAGCAGAGAGAGAGGTGAGAGAGAGAGAGAGGGAGAGAGAGAGAGAGAGAGAGAGAGAGAGAGAGAGAGCACACCAGGGCCACCACCTTGTGGGTCTGGCTTATGTGGGTCCTGGAGAATTGAAGGGGGGGGCCTTAGGCACTGGAGGCAAGTGCCTTAACTGCTGAGCCATCTCTCCAGCCCTTGTTTATGCTTTTATGTTTATGAAAGTTGACATTAAAAGAAGTTCTCCCACCCCCCCGCCCTGAGAGGGCCAGGGACTCAGTAGGAGCCTTTATTTCTCGAGACATGAAGCCAGCAAGCAGGGGTCCACCCTCTAGCAAGAAGGGGACCCTGAATGGAATTCAAAAGCACCTTTTAAAGGATGAAATCACAAGGTGGGGGGATTGGAATTACATGATGGGGGTGGTGTGCTTTCAAGTGATTGATTTTATATTCCTGATAAAATAGCCAAAAAGGCCTTAACTTTGTCTCCCCCTATCTAACATCCTCTGATTGTAACTGTTTGTCTTTAGTTATTGAATCAGAGGAGATTCCTGTTATGTTTCCTTCTGACTAGATATCCTCTAGCTTGCAACTGCTTCCCCTCAGCCATTGAAAAGGAGGAAATTTCCATTGCTCTCTCTATAGCCATTATGGGCCAAACACCAGGTGTTAGTCTAAGTTTAGAGAAATAGTTTCATAGACCTTCTGTATAGCTTCTCAACCCCCCCTTGAGTTATGGTCATCTCAAATCATGGAGATGCTCTATGTCCTGGGGGGCAGGACCAAGGGGTGATATTGGGATCTCAAAACCATAAGTTTCAGAGTATTGATTCTTTCCTTAATAAAGGCAATCAGGCTGTTGACAATACATTGCCCAATGGTCAGCATTAATAGTAGCAATATTAAAGGTCCAGTGCTGAAAGTAAGGTGGGGACCAGTTGAAGAGTTGTTCATACCACCCAGATTCCTTTTGTTCTCTATCTTTGAGGTACTTTCTAAGTCGGGCCATAGAGTCTCTGATCACCCTGAAGTGGTTAACATAGAAACAGCACCCCTCTCCTAAAGCTGTGCACATCCTGCCCTGTTGCATAAAAAGATCTAATCTTCTCATATTTTGTAGGGTTACTTCTGCCAAGGAGTTTAGTGATTCCTCCAGTTTAGTAATAGATTTTTCTAGACTTTTAAGGTCCGTGTCAGTGGCTATCTGGAGCATTCTGTAATTTCTGTCTTGAAGGATTAAAGCAGATGTACCAACCCTTGTTGTCTAGGCCTACTAAGGAAGACAAAAGGACAGCTGCCATCCCAATGGCTCTCTTGGCTCTAGAGGAAGGCAGGGGAGAGAGAGAGAGAGCTACTTCCATTTGGGTTTCTTCATAATAAGTTATTCTAGGGAACAACTGCACCATTATACAAAACTTTTTTGCTGCATTCAGGACAGTCCCATGGATGCAGGGGGTCAATCCAGTAGTGCAGGCCCCCCAACCAGATTCAGTTGTATAAAAAGTGTTATTCTGAGGGTCAAAAGTCTGGTTACATAGACCCATAGGAGCCTGGAGACAGAGCGCATGTTCCTGTTCCAGATACTTGCTGAAGGGAAATTTTACCTGGTTTCCCCCAATGGCAGTGCTCATGATTAATTGATGAATAATTATCCTGTATGGCCATTCCCACATAGAAGGGTGGTTGGGCATTTAGGCAAAGCCAACATTCTTTAGTGATATCTGGTTTTGAAGCATTAAGTACTTCAAAGGTAGTAGTAACCAATGTCCTGATAGGATGTTGTAGGACATTGATGGGTTTCTGGGATAGGGAAATTGTTCCTATAGTAGTCAGGGTAATGATTTTTTCTAAAACTGGAGTTTGGGGAATTTGGGAAGGAACCACTGAAAGTGGAGTTTGGGGAATTCGGGGAGGACCCTCTGAAACTGGAGTTTGGGGAATTTGGGGAGGAACCTAAACTGGGTTGGGGCCTATCCCTGTAGATTGTAAGGAAACAGAGGTTTCCTTCTTTAAGATTACAGTAAATAGTGCCCCCGGGTAGTTAGGTTCAGTAAGCCTCAGCCCCCAAGTTTTTCCAACTTCCCAAGTAGTGTCCTTTCTTCCATTATCTGTAAAGACTAATTTCAGGGGGTTACAACTTGTGCTACTAGGACATGTCAAGGTGCGTCAGCCATGATGTAGTATGTTTGGCATGTCATTCCTAACCAACTGAATGAGATCATCTTGTATGGGGGCCGCCCAATATAGGTCCCCTGTACTTACACAACTCCAAGATCTACAAAAGTAATCTGAAGCTCCCCCACATTGCTTTTTCCATTTCTGATTATTAAATCTGGTAAGCTTCCCAGGGCATACATAAAAATAGTTGTGATGTAGG
The DNA here is from genome assembly GCA_004024765.1 of Zapus hudsonius. Classification (NCBI taxonomy): domain Eukaryota; kingdom Metazoa; phylum Chordata; class Mammalia; order Rodentia; family Dipodidae; genus Zapus; species Zapus hudsonius. The sequence goes on along the minus strand of PVHP010038624.1, from coordinate 13,552 downwards.
TCCCAGTGCCTCCGATCTGGGAACAGTGCACAGAGGTCAAATTCTAATTCTGGGAACCAGGTATCAGGAGGAGCCTCTTTGGACACTTTAATAATAATATCCCCTGTAGACATATCCGTTATTTGCCAATTCAGATTATGGGGTTGATATGGGTAAGGGTAGCCCTTACATGTATGTATTCCAAGTATAAAAATAATCATTAGAGTTAACTTATCTGGTCTTTGACCAGTCTTATCTTGGTTGGATTCTCTGTCCATTGGATCCTCCATTTTCCTGTGTCTTGGTCTGGTTCTATAAGCCCATCACTCAGTGATGTCAGGGGGTTGGAGCTGTCAGGATCCAAGCAGATGTTTGCAGGTTTCACGTGGGTGTGATGAATCCAGACAAGGACTCCGACTACCTTCACGGCTGTCAGGGTGGTCAAGATGACAGTGTAGGGTCCTTTCCAGCTGGGTTCCAGAGTCTCTTTTCAATGCCACTTTATGACGACCAGGTCCCCAGGCTGAAACTCATGTGGCTCAGGTGGAGGGTCCTTTTCATAGACTGCTCAGAATTGAGGCCTGAGTTGTTCCTGGACCTGGTACAAAGCTTGCAGGGAGGACAGAAACTGGTGTTTATCAAATTCAGCAAGCACTTCTGCCTTTAAATTAGGCAGGAGGGGCGGGGAGCTAGCACACATAATTTCAAAGGGAGTTAATCCTAAAGTATAGAGGGAGTTTCTAACTCTGAAAAGAGCACAGGGGAGGAGAGACACCCAGTCACCACCAGTTTCAAGGGCTAATTTAGTTAAGGTCTCGTTTAATGTCCGATTCATCCTTTCTACCTGTCCTGAACTTTGGGGTCTGTATGCCCAGTGCAACTTCCAATTTGATCCCACAGCCTTAGTTACCTGTTGGGTTACTTGCAAAATAGAAGCAGGGCCATTATCCTAATTTAGGAGAAAGGGGAGGCCATACCTGGGAATAATTTCTTCCAGTAGTTTCTTTGTAACCACTGTTGCAGTTTCTCTTTTAGTGGGGAACACCTCAGTCCATCCTGAAAAAGTATCTGTCATAACCAGTAAATATTTATATCCATACATTCCAGGCTTTACCTCAGTGAAGTCTGTTTCCCAGTTGGCTCTCGGTCACATTCCTCGCTCTCTGCTGCCTCTTTGTGTGCTAGTTCCCACCTTGGCATTGATGAGTCAGCAAGTCAGACAGCGGGCAACAGCCTTTTCAGTCTTAGATTTCAAGTCAAATACCTTGAGATGAGCCTTTCTTAGCAGATCTTTTATTTTCTTTTCTCCTGGATGAGTGCTCTGATGTATTTGATGGATTAGATGGTAGGCAAAATCTGAGGGCAGGATTACTTGTCCGTCCTGGGTCCGTTCTCTTGGTAGGCACCTGAGTCCGACTTAATCCTTTGGAGTTCTCTGGTGTATAGTCAGGATTGTCCAGCAAGCTGGGTGGGGCTAGCTTAGGCAAATTAAGAGTCTGCACAGTTATAGTCCAGAGGGCTGCTTCTTTAGCAACCAGGTCTGCCTTATTATTTCCCCTCATGATGGGATCAGTCCCTCTCTGGTGTCCAGGACAGTGCATAATTGCCACTTTTTGTGGCAGCCAAATGGCCTGCAATCAGTCCAGAATCTCCTGTTTATTCTTTATAGTTTTTCCTTCCGCCCTCTCCTTGTAAATGGCTCCATAAATAGTTAGTCTTTTTCCTTTCCCCATCTGCAGTGCCTTAGTCAGAGTGATTAATTCAGCCCTCTGAGCTGATGTGCCTGAGGGCAGAACCATTGCCCAAACACTCTCATCTTTGGTTATTGCCACTCCCGCATACCTTGTGCTATCTTTCATGAAGCTGCTGCCGTCCATGTACCATGTAACCTCAGCGTCCTTACGAGGCATGTCAGCAAGATCAGGCCGAGTACTGTGGAGATGGCTCAGGATCTCCTGGCAGTTATGGAGAGGATTGTCCAGGTCCAGGTCAGGCAGCAACGTCTCCAGGTCAAGCGCACTGCTGGTGGTGAATTGCACTCGGGGAGGGTTCAAGAGCAGAGCCCGATAATGTGTTAGTCTGGCATTGGTCAGCCATTGGTCGGGCCTGAGGACCCCTTTGATGGCATGAGGAGTGGTCACCTTGATGGTTTGACCCAACATTAGTTTGTCTGCATCCTTGATGAAGACTGCAGCTGCAGCTATTATGCAGAGGCATGGGGGCCATCCAGCGGCCACAGGATCTAATTTTTTTTTTTTGATAAATAGGCTACAGGCCTTTTCCAGGGTCCCAGAGCCTGTGTAAGAACTCCATTGGCTATCCCATTTTTCTCGTCCACATACAAATGGAAGGGCTTGGGAATGTCTGGTAGACCCAGTGCTGGAGCCTTCAGCAAAGAGGTCTTTATCTCATTAAAGGCCTGAGTCATAGTCTCTGTCCAAATTAATGGGACTTCTCTCCCTTTAGTTTCCTCATATAATGGCCTAGCCTTTGCAGCAAACCCGGGAATCCAGAGATGGTAGAACCCCGCTGGTCCAAGGAATTCTCTTATCTCTCTCTTATTGATTGGCTGGGGGATTCTGAGAATGGTTTCTTTCCTCGCTTTTGATAGCCATCTTTGGCCTCCCCTGAGTACGTACCCCAGATAGGTTACATCAGTCAGACAAAGCTGAGCTTTCTTGGAGGATACCCGATACCCCAGATATCCAAGTTTTCAGTAGCTCTCTGGTGGCTTTAGCACATGCTTCCCAGGTTTTGGTGGCTATAAGTAAATCATCCACATAAAGCAAAAGACTAATAATGTCTGAGTGAGTTTGTCTGTACTCACCCAGGTCTTCATGTAGAGCCTCACTGAAGATTGTTGGGGAGCCTTTCCAGGCCAATTGTCCATTGTAGCCCCCTTCTGGGTCAGTCCATTCAAATGCAAAGAGTGGCTGGCTGCAGGGGGCCAGGGGTAGGCTGAAGAAGGCATCTTTTAAGTCCAGAATGGTATAGTAGACCCACCCGGGAGGGAGGGAGCAGAGAGGCATATATGGGTTGGAAACTGTGGGATGTATGTCCTCCACACGCTTATTTACTTCCCGGAGGTCTTGGATAGGTCTGTAATCATTGGAGCCTGACTTTCTGACTGGCAGCAAGGGAGTGTTCCAAGCAGATTAGCAGGGAACGAGTATTCCCAAATCTTTTAACCTCCAAATGTGGGGAGTGATCCCTTGCTTGGCTTCATAGGGCATAGGATATTGTTTTATTCAAATGGGGTGGCATTTGCTCTTAATTGGATGACCACGGGGATCTGTGTTTAGTTAGTTCCTATTTCAGTCCAGACCTCTGGAATCGCCTGTAGACATTTTTGTAACAATCTTTTTGAATTTTCATTGTCTGGGGTTGGGGAGCCCATGAGCAGTCTATATTCATCACTGAGAGATATTGTGAGAACTTCTAGAGTTTCTCCAGTCTTATCAGTGACTATTATCCAATCTGGTTTAAAATGGATGTGGGTACACATTTTGGTGAGCAAGTCTCTCCCTAGTAAGGGGTAGGGGCAGTCTGGGATGACCGTAAAGGAGTGGGTCACCAATTGCTTTCCTAGGTCTACCCACTTCTTGGTTGCCCAATTATACCTGTTCATCCTGGTGGCCCCTTGTACCCAGGACTGATGTTTAGAGAGAGCCCCATTTGCTTGTTTTAATACTGAATATTGAGCTCCACTATCCAGTAGAAATTTGACAGGCTTCCCCTCCACTTTTAGGGTTACCAAAGGCTCAGGGAGGGGCTCTGAACCTCGACCCCTTCAGTCACTCATTTCCTCTAATTCCAATATTTTGGGTTTCTGATTTTTGGTGCTGGGGGCATTCATTTTTCCAGTGCCCATTCTCCTTACAAAAAGCACATTGGTTTCTCTGTAAGCTTAATTTTTTATTCCTGTTATCCCTCAGGTAAGAGTCTCTCAGTGTTCTGCCCCCGTTTGCTATTTGTCTCAGGTTAGGACCCCTGTAAGCTGAATTTTATGAGGCTGCCAACAAGATTTTAGCTATTCCCTTAGTCTGTTTTTCTTCTGGAGTCTCTCTCTGTTATTGAAAACTTTTTCAGCAACTGCTAGCAATTCTGCCAACATCATACTTTTTTTTATTTATTCATTTTTAAGGAGAGAGAGAGAGAGAGAGAGAGAGAGAGAGAGAGAGAGAGAGAGAGAGAAACACACCAGGGCCACCACCTTGTGGGTCTGGCTTATGTGGGACCTGGGGAATTGAACCCGGGGCCTTAGGCACTGGAGGCAAGTGCCTTAACCGCTGAGCCATCTCTCCAGCCCAACATCTTACTTTCGAATCCATCCAATCTTTGGAGTTTATGACAGATGTCAGGGGCAGACTGATTAACGAATGCCAGACTCACAGCAGATTGATTTTCTGGTGCTTCTGGGTCCAATGTAGTGTAAGTGTGGTAGGTCTCCATGAGTCTCTCTAGGAAGGCTCCTGGAGTCTCATCGGGCCCCTGTTGAACTTGAGTAACTTTGGATAGGTCACTGCATAGTGGCTCGGAGACCCCCCATCAGAACCTGGCAGTAAACTTTTAATCTCTCCTTATCTTCCTCTGTGTTGAAATCCCAGTCAGGCCGGGTTAAGGGAAAACAGCTATTAATGACAGGCTCAAGGGTAGTGGGTCTTTCACATGGGCCTGGAACAAGCTTTTGAGCCTCTGAGATGATTCCTTCTCTCTCCCCTGTGGTGAAGAGGACCTGCATTAACTGGTGACAATCATCCCAGGTAGGTTGATGGGTAAAGAGAATTGAGTCTAACAAATCAATAAGTTTAGCAGGTTTTTCAGAGAATGTTTTTTTTTTTTATAATTTCCAATTATATAAATCACTGGTCGAAAATGGCCAGTGGACTAGCTGTTGTCTCCTTTGGTTATCAGGTGGTCCCAGTGCTCGCAGTGGGAATACTGAGGATTCTGCAACTGGTAATTCTTCCCAATGGGTTCAAGCCTGTGTTTGGGGAGGGCTAAGAATGGGCTCTACATTTCCTCCTTGTTGGCCCTGTGAGTAAGGAGGAGGAGCAGTTAGCAGCTCTTCATCAAGGTTTTCTGATGGGGGAAGAACTGGGTAGAGAGGTACTGACATTGTTATCTCCTTTTTCTTTGGTGGCTGTGTTACTCAGTCAATACAATGACAGATTGGTTAGGCGGGAGAAAGAGCTTTAAACCATTTGGGGGGTGTTTCTAGTAGGGCCTGCCAGGTGGTGATGTAAGGAACCTGGTCTGGGTCCAGGGGTTCCATATATCACGTTTTTGACCTTATAAACAGTGAGGGAGTCAAATGTCCCTTCCTCTGGCCATCCTATGTTGAAGTTCAGCCATTATTCCTGCAAAAAGTAAGGAGTTTGCCTCTATAGACCACCAGTCCTAAATCAGCTGCCTGTTTCTTGAAATCCTGAAGGTGGTCAAGCATTATAGTTAGCAGAGTTGAAACTTTTTGTCCCATTTCCCAATACAACAATCCACACACAAAAATAGTCACAGTAAGAGACAGACACACAAAGAACAACACTCTAAACGTATGGTGCCGACGTGGATTTGAAATGCAATTGCAGTAAAAACTCTTGAGAGGTGAAATTGAAATTGCCGAGCTATCCATAATTCCAAATGGACGGACAAAAATGTGGAGCAGAGGCTTTTCCCACTGATCGTGGGTCCTGCCTGGCAGTATCCTGCAAAACTCCAGTTCTGAAACAGATGAGACTGTGTCCCCAGAAACCAATGGGACTGAGTCACCCCAAAACAGATGGCCTATTCTGTTAATCACGGGCTTCGGAGGGAGGGAGTCATCACTCGTCCCTTGTGGCGGGGGTGCCAATAGCCCGTCAGCCTGGTCACCTGGGCCTCCAGTTGTGGTTCAAACCCCAGACCAAAAATGCTTAAACTGACACAGACAAACACACAGGACAGGAGAGCTCTCACTTACCAGCTGGCCAGAGGTTCTGAAGCCTCAATGCAGTGGAGGTCTCAAGGGGGCGATCCCGGATGAGCCCCCAAAATGTTATGGTCCACAAACCATCCCAATGAAGACCACCACTCATGTATGCAAAAACAAGAGTGTTTATTTCTCGAGACAGAAAGCCAGCATGCAGGGGGTCCACCCTCTAGCAAGAAGGGGACCCTGAATGGAATTCACAAGCACCTTTTAAAGGATGAAATCCCAAGGGGGATTGGAATTACATGATGGGGTTGATGTGCTTTGAAGTGATTCCCTATTGACTTAAATATTCCTGATAAAATAGCCAAAAAGGACTTAACTTTGTCTCCCCCTGTCTAACATCCTCTGATTGTAACTGTTTGTCTTTAGTTATTGAATCAGGAGAGATTCCTGTTATATTTCCTTCTGATCAGATATCCTCTAGCTTGCAACTGCTTCCCCTCAGTCATTTTTTCCATTGCTCTCTCTATGGCCATTATGGGCCAAACACCAGGTGTTAGTCTAAGTTTAGAGAAATAGTTTCATAGACCTTCTTTATGGCCTCTCCAAGCCTTTTCTTTCAGAGTGGTCTCTCATGGTGGTCATTTCCAATCTAACAGATATCCTGGCAGAAGAACTAAATGAATTAAATTAAATAAGAAGTAAATGCCTTAGCATTTAATCATCACTTTGCTGTTTTGTATTTTTTTTTGTCGGTTTTTCGAGGTAGGGTCTTGCTCTAGTCCAGGCTGACCTGGAATTTACTATGAAGTCTCAGGGTGGCCTTGAACTCACAGTGATCCTCCTTCCTCTGCCTCCCAAGTGCTGGGATTAAAGGCGTGCACCACCACACTGGCTTGTTTTGTATGCTTAGTAGTAAAAATAATGATTTAAAAATATCTTTATTAGGGCACACCTTCCTGCCGCTGTTTGCAGTGCTGTGGCAGAGGTGATGTCCAGCCCTCTGCTCATGCCATCGTTTTCCCTGCCAGAATGGAGTCTCCCCTCGAGTCCGTAAGCCAAATAAACCCATTCCTCTAAAAAAAAAAAAAAAGAAAAAAAAATATCTTTATTAAAAAAAATCTTTATTTGAGAGCAGAGATATGGCATGGCCTCCTACCACTGCAGAGGAGCTCCAGATGTATGTGCCACTTCGTGCATCTGGTTTTATGTGGGTACTGGTGAATCAAATTGGGCAATGAGAAATGAGATCTTTCCCTGCCTACCTCAACTAAACCCCATAAAGATGGTTGCCTGTGGGGCCCTCTCTCCTTTCTGAAGCCTTCTTCCTGAGAACCTCTCTTCTGTGTCTGGTGTGGTCTGATCTTACCCCATGTGAGTCTCAGTTCCCAGCCCCACTCGGCCATTTGGCCTGGTGGGGAAGGGAGACCTAACTCTGTCTTTTAATGTCTCTTTAATTCTGATATCTGTCCTATCCGTCTGATGGTATCTAATTTATCATGTGTGGATTCTCACTCTGCATCAGACATGTGGACTCTCCTTTTCTCCCACTTACCCCTTTGAGCTATCAGGTGTGCTCCCCTCTACTCTCTAAAACATCAATCATCTTTTTAAAAAATATTTTATTCATTTTCAAGCAGAGATACAGGAAGAGAGAGAGAGAGAGAGAGAGAGAGAGAGAGAGAGAGAGAGAGAGAGCACACCAGGACCACCACCTTATGTGTCTGGCTTATGTGGGTCCTGGGGAATTGAACCCGGGGCCTTTGGCACTGGAGGCAAGTGCCTTAACCGCTGAGCCATCTCTATAGCCCAAAGGCTTCCCCTCTACTCTCAATCTCCCCACTCTATCTGTTTCACAGTCTCTGAATTTACTATGTGTGGATGGCCACTTGGGGTCTGCCACATGGACACTCTCATGTGTTTGAAGCCCCTTTGGAACTTCACCTTCTAAACCCCAGTGGCTTGGGCTTTCCACGTGATCCCCAGCTCCATTCTAACTTCACCTTCTAGCCTCAGTTGATTTGGCTTTCCGCGTGTTCGCAACCCCTTCTGAAATTCATTTTGTAAGCCTCGGTTTTTCTAGCTCTCACAGGCTCCCAGCTTCATTCTAACTTTACTCTCTAAGCTTGGATTTCTTACTAACTTCACTCTTTAAATGTTCCACTCTTCCTTTCCCAGTCCCAATTCCCTTTAAATAAACTCCACAAATTGTGATTTTTCCTCAGATAAACTTAATTCATTTAAAAAATCCAGGCAATAAGTGCTTTAACCGCTGAGCCATCTACAATAATGATTGTTTTTGTTGGTTTCTCAAGGTAGGCTCTCGCTCTAGCCCAGGCTGACCTGGAATCCACTGTGGCCTTGAGCTCAGCGATCCTCCTGCCTCTGCCTCCCAAGTGCTGGGATTCAGGGCGCGCGCCTACCTCAAGAATGCCATTAACAATGGCTTTTTGTGAAGCATTTTCTCTTGAGATCGGCTCTGCCAGCTCACTTGAAGTCTCATAGTTTGAGTTTCAGAAGCTCCAGACATTTGCTAAACGCTCTAAGGAAGTCTTGGCCTGTTGCGGCTCAACACCCGGAATCCCGGGGGCCACCCTGAGTCGCTCACAGCGACTCTTCCCGAGAGAAGCGGGACTTCTCGGCCCTCCAGAGCCCGCCAGAGGCCTCCGAGGCCTGGGGCCCCACGCCCGCGCCTGGGCTCGCGGCGACGGCAGGCAGGCCGGCCTCCGGGCCCCACCTGCGCTCCGAGGCCCGGGCCGGCCCGGCCGGAGGGCGCTGCGCGGCGGGCGGGCGGGCGGGCGGGCGGGCGGGCGGGGCGGCGAGGCCCCTCCCCGCGGCGCCGAGCCCGGCCGAGCGGCGGCCGCGAGCCGCGGAGGAGGCGGGAGCGCCGAGGCCGCTGCGCTCATGGCGTCGCCCGGGTAAGTGCCGCGTCTGGGCCGCGCGCGGGCGAGGGGCGGGCCGAGCCGGGACCCCCGCCCCGCGGCCTCCCCGCCGACCTCGGGCGGAGGCCGGAGAGCGGCCCGGAGGGGGCTGGGGCGGGGGTCCCGCGGGCCGGGGCCGGGACGCCGGCCGGGCCTCCGGTCCGGACTCGCCCGAGCTGAAGTTGCGGCGCGCGGTGGCCTTCGGAGAAGGTCCCCGAATGTCAGGTGAAGGCCGCCGAGCCGTCCCGCGCCCCCGGGCCTCCCTAGCGTGCCTGCCGGCGGCCCTGACTCTGGCGCTGCCTCGTGTCCCTTGGATGCACCCGTCGTTTGTATTTTTTCCTCACTTGGTGAAACAAAACCCCAGCAGTCATATCGCCTTTTGATTCTGCTAGCTGTGACATCGGAAATGACAGTGCCTTTATGCCACAGAGTGGAGCATTAGCCTCAAGGTCATGGCTTTAGTTGGTAAAATATATATTTTTTTCTATCTGGTTTTTCGAGGTCGGGTCTCGCTCTAGCCCAGGCTGACCTAGAATTCACTCTGCAGTCTCAGGGTGGCCTTGAACCCATGGCGATCCTCCTACTTCTGCCTCCCGAGTGCTGGGATTAAAGGCATGAGCCACCATGCTCGGCAAAATCTGTTTTGGCTGCATTTTGATTGTGGGCTTTCAGTTAGAGGATCTTAGACCCATTGGCACTGGTGGCACTTTAGTTAGGTATCTTTACGGTTCCCAATGGGCTTTACAGGTTCAGGGGGACTTGTGGATGAAAGTGGAGAAGTTGTACCTGCATATTCCTTAGGCCTGAGCTGTGCTGTGGCAGGATTTGAGTCAGTACAAGGGCTCAATGAAACAAGCTGCGCTTGAACCCAGGCCTGCAGTTAGTTGCTCTGCCGTAAATGGCAATTCCCTTCTGCCTACTGTCTTCACAGTCACTCCCAGAACCAGGCCTGTGCATTGCCAGCTGTACTGTGAGCTCATAAATAGAATAAGCAGTGACCCAGGGGTTAAAGGTCCCTCTGCATTCCTGACTCACCTGTCAGGAAAGTCTAAGTAGAGCCTCTTGGAGGCAGCATCGGGGTGACTGAGCTAGTGTGGGGCTGTCTTTAGGTTTGCAAGAAATCATGGTATATTTGGTGTCTTAAGCACTCTGCTAGTAAAGCCTGAACTATGTCCCTAGTCTCTGGCATATAATATTTTTGGTTTCAGTTATTGTGAGTGACCCTCTCACTGGTCACTGCATCTGCAGTGTGTACTCATTTTCTAAGGAGTTCCCATTGTCAAACTGCAGTCACAATACCTTTTGTAGTCTTCATTATGTATTATGGAGAAAATGTGCTTATTCTGGTGCACATAAATTTAGGAACAGTGCAGTGCACATCTCTAAACATAACTTCCAAGTATCCTCTTTGCATACTTCTCTGGAAGATGAGAGTGCCAGCTACACTTATTAAACCTACTACAGTAGGTGTTTGGGAGTAGCAAATCCAGAAGACACAGAACAGGGGTTGAAGGGGAATGACAGTTTGGCCTGGCCTATTCAAAGAGGACTCTCCAAACCGATGCAATTTACTAAATGACAATGCCAACACTAGGGTTAAGAAGGAAAGAAGACCTCTTAACCTGTTTTGAGGACTTTACTAATGTCCCTGTCTTTGGCAACATTGTACTAAAAGAAAAGATGTGCTTGAGAAATGACCCTTTCCGCAGTGTATCTTAAGCTAAATGGAGACAAGGCTAGTGGAAAAAGGCAGGCCAGGCCACAGGCACACTGCCCACCGCCGAAGGGCATCTCCATTTAACACCATTGTATTGAAGTTCTGGGGAGATTTCTTTCTGATGACACAGTGTGGAGGAGACAGAGAGACTGCGCGCTCACTCACCTGCTAGCATCTGCCTACTTTGAACAGGCCTTACTTCTGTGACTTGTCAGCTGGCTGGGGGTCTTTTTTTGCGCCTCCTGGGTAGGCAAGGAAAGGTGCTTAAGTGCTGCTTTGGAGGCATTTCCCTTGGTGGTTGGCAGCCACGAGCAGCAGCAGCAAAAGGCAGTGGGAGAGTAGCAGCAGCCTCTTGCATAGAGAACTGGTGCAAGCTGCAGGTACAGGGACTTTAGCCAGTCAAGTGTTCCTCTTCTGTTGGACTAGGAAGTTAGCCCTCAGGTTCCTTTATAGCTCTTGGCCTGGAGTCTGAGACCCTTGGCCCTGAAGACTTGACTGCGCTCTAGAACTCTTGGTAACCAGGGCCTGCCTATATGTAGTTTCTCCTCTGGCTTCTCTAGCCTTTCTCTTCTCTTTCTTGCCTCCTGTCTACCTCCACCATTCTCCCTGCCCTGGCTGCTTTTCGGTTTTAGCTGTTCTTTTTTTGGTTTTTCAAGGTAGGGTCTCGATGTAGCCCAGGCTGACCTGGAATTCACTATGTAGTCTCAGGGTGGCCTCAAACTCATGACGATCCTCCTACCTCTGCTGGGATTAAAGGTGTGCGCCACCACACCCGGCTTTTTTAAAGTTTTTTTTTCTTTTTTAAAAAAAATTATTTACTTATTTGGAAGTAGACAGATAAAGAGAAGAAAAACACACAGAGAAAAAGAGAATGGGTGTACCAGGGCTTCCAACCACTGCAAATGAACTACAGATGCTTGTGCCAGCTTGTGCATCTGACTTTATGTGGGCACTGGGGAATCAAACCCTGTTCGTTAGGTTTTGCAGGCAAGAACCTTAATCACTGAGCCATCTATCCAGCCCTCTACCCTTTCTTTATTCACGTTACCAACTCAGCCTGAACTACTGAAAAGTAGGGAAGAAGAAAAACCACTCAAGGGAAGCTTTTTATTGATCCTAATGTTGTGACTTCAGGGGAGGCAGCAAAGGAGAGTGTCGGCCTGGTGACTAAGTGTGAGCAGCCTGTGTCCAGTCTGAGGGGGGTGTTTATAGCCAGGACAGCCACAGGTGCTGCCGAGAGAGTTAACATTGCTCCATATCCCAGCATCTTTATTTGTTGGACAATGAACATCATAAGTACTTATTGGGGGTAGAAGATTGCTCAGTGGTTAAAGGTGCTTGCTTGCAATGCCTACTAACCTAAGTTCAGTTCTGAAGCCACCCAGTAAAGCTGAACAACAAAAGTATGAGCATCTGGTGTTAGTCCGAGGCATCAAGAGGCCATGGTGAGCCCATACACACACACACACACACACACACACACACACACACACACACACACACGCAAATATATACATAAATAATTTTTTTTCAAGGTAGGTTCTCGCTCTAGCCCAGGCTGACCTGGAATTCACTATGTAGTCTCAGGGTGGCCTCCAACTCAAGGCGGTCCTCCTACCTCTGCCAAGTGCTGGGACTGAAGGCATGTGCCACCACACCCGGCTCCATATATGTATTTCAACAGGAGTGCTTTGGAGAGATGACTAAGTGGTTAAAAAGTCGTTTGCTTGCAAAGCCTGACAGCCCAGGTTTGATTCTCCAGGACCCACGTAAAGCCAGATGCATAAAGTGGCACATGTGTAGAGTTCATTTGTGGTGGCAGGAGGCCCTGATATGCCTATTCTTTCTCTATAATAATTAAATAGATTTTTTTAAAAAAAGGAGTACTTGTCAAATGTGCAGGAAGCCCTAGGTTTAATGACCAGCATCATGTAAAACTGGATGTGATAGCACATGCCTATAATCCCTGTACTGGAGGTGAAGGCAAGGAGGGTCAGGAGTGCAGGTTCATCCTTGGCTACATGGTAAGTCTGAGGCCAGCCTGGGTTACATAAGACCCTGTCTCAAAAACAGGCAAAGCTGAGCATGGTGGCACATGCCTTTAATCCCAGCAGAACTCAGGAGGCAGAGGTAGGAGGATCGCCGTGAGTTCAAGGCCACCCTGAGACTACATAGTGAATTCCAGGTCAGCCTGGGCTAGAGGGAGACCCTACCTCGAAAAACCAAAAAGTAAAAAAAGAAAAAAGAAAAATCTAAAAATATACATCACAGAATCACTAGACAAGGGGATGATTCATGTCTGGGCGTGATGGGATTGGATGGCAGGAGACTGTGTGCTCTTCAGCATACATGAACTTTAGCACTTAGGAATTATTTATTTCATTTTTTTCTCTTTACTCTTCCTAGCCTGTAGTTGGTTATGGGTAATTGAAACTGGAAAGTGAAACTGCTGATGGCGATGTTTAGACTGTACGTATGAAATCCTTAGGCAGAAAATTCTCTTGTTCCGCATTTGAGTTTGGGGAGTACCTTAGAAACACTTGCTTTGTGTTTACATATTATGTTTGCTTATTGCTTTGTTTGTTTGTTTGTTTCTTTCTTTCTTTCATTACTGTTGGGGGGGGCGTTCTGAGGAAATTAACCTGGTAATTGAACCAATGGCTTCACTCTCATTCTAGGTAAACTGAGCTACATTTTACCTGGCCTCTTACTTTTTTCTTCACTTTTTTCCTCTTTTCTCCTTCCTTCCTTCCTTCCTTCCTTCCTTCCTTCCTTCCTTCCTTCCTTCCTTCCTTCTTTCCTTCCTTCCCTCCCTCCCTCCCTCCTTCTCCCTTTCTCCTCCCTCTTTCTCCCTCCTTCCGTTCCTTCCTTTCTTCCTTCCTTCCTTCTTCCTTCCTTCCTTTCTTCCCTCCCTCCCTCCCTCCTTCCCTCCTTCCCCCTTTCTCCTCCCTCTCTTTCCTTCCCTCCATTCCTTCCTTCCTTCCTTCTTCCCCTCCCTCCCTCCCTCCCTCCCTCTGTTCCTCC
>PVHP010038623.1:0-16884 GCA_004024765.1 Zapus hudsonius | reverse complement strand
GAGAGAGAGAGAGAGAGAGACCAAGACAGAGAGAGACCAAGAGAGAGACCTAGAGAGAGAGACTGAGAGAGAGAGAGAGACTGAGAGACAGAGACCAATAGAGAGAGAGACCGAGAGACAGAGACCGAGAGACAGACTGAGAAAAAGACAGAGACAGAAAGAGAGAGAAAGAAAGAGAGTGAAGGAGTGAGAAGCAGAGAGAGACAGAGAGAAGGAGCTTCAAGGAGCCAGAATTGGGCTGTATACCATATTTGCTCTTTGTAAGATACTTGCCCATCCACTCTGACATCCCAACTGCATCCTGGTGGATCCAGAGAAAGAAGAAAAAGACAGAATCAGGAAGAACCTTTGTTGGAATTTTTCTACTTGCAGAATCCCTAAGTATAAATAACCAGCTTTAGGGAATTAGGAAAGTTTTAACATAAGTATAGATTTCATATCTTATAAGAATTTGGATATTTTTATTACAATGTGTTTACTTTGACAACATATGGGATTATTTTTTTGCACCATAATAGTATAATGAAAGTCAAGGGATATGACTCATGTGCCTAGAATTTAATTCAAAATAAAGAGGATAATGCCTTCCAAGGGGTTTTCACTGATAGGAAGAAAATGGACTAAGTTGTTTTTCAATGTACCTGAGGATGTTGATAATCAGAGTAACCCAAAACATTAGCAAAATTGAAGAGAAACTAAAGAGAGAAAGGGTAAAAATGTGCTGGCTTTAAAACTCATTCTCCTAACTACCATAAGAGGTATTTTATTCATATATATGAATATAATATAATATATGTATATACTACAATACACATGGTTAATCCTTTAATAAAAATGTCCAATAGAAAAGTACACACTCAGGATGCTTTAGTTATCACACATTTTAAAAATATTTTATTTATTCATTTTCAAGGAGAGAGAGAGAAAGAGAGAGAGAGAGAGCACACAAGGGCCACCAACCGCTGAGCCATCTCTCCAGTCCTAGTTATAACACATTTTATCCTAGACTTTACCGTAGATGATTCATAAACAGGAAATAGAATTATCTCCTGCTATTTATGTGGTAATAGCGATAAGACGGAATCTTCCTTCAGTTTACTTAAAAACTATTGGGTAATATTTCAAATTAGTTTTATTTTCAAAATAGATGTAGCTTTTTCTTGAAATTTGACTGGTTTGGCTTATTTTCTACTGTAACTCAAATTATTTTAATTAGATTGATTTTATTTGACCTGGATAAATTTAATATATTGAGACATATCTTTCTTTTTACTACATTATTGAAATAATGTCAGCATCGTTTTTATATGTGCATGCTGCTGGTCATTCATTTGAATGTTTATGTTAGAAAAATCTATATTAGGTTCTTATGACACTCTAGGAAAAGCTTATGTGAAAAACTTTTACAATTTAAACTAGATTTTAAATGGTTTCCATTACATATATTTTGGTTTGAGGACATAATGTCATCATCAATATAAAATGCTATTATTAAAACTATATCACTATTGGTTGAAAATGAAAAATATTGCTGAAAACAAAGCAGTATAGTATTTCAAAGGTGTAGAAGAATTTGAACTCTGAGTATTTCTCTATTATCTTTCTGCCTTTGAACAAGTTCCTTCAATGCTTTAATATTAATGAAAATGCTGTGCATAATAAAGTGTAGAAGATAAACTGGATTTTATGAAGCTCCTCAAACAACAGTCTGCATTTACTAAGAAATAGAGAAGATGTTTGTGAATTTAAAATAGTTTTTTGTGTCCTGGGGCATTGGTTGAACTGATGTGTTCATTTTTTCCTTATTGTTCTTTCAATATATTTGATATGATTTTATTTACTTATTAAGAATGGGGGATAAGAATACATGCACACACACCAGGGCCTCTTGTTGCTGCAGATGGAATGCACACACACACACACACACACACATATATGCCGCTGTGCATCTGGCTTTCCTTGGTTACTGGGAAATCAAATGCAAACCTGTTTGAACACTTAGTGTGTGCCTAAGAATGGTTCATCAGTCTCTGTTCACACAAGATTCAATAGTCGTCAAAGTCAAAATTAACCCTTTCCTTCCGTTTTATATTGACATGTTTTAAAAATATTTTTGATTTATATATGTATGTACCATAATGGTTCATCAGACTCTGTTCTCACAAACATTTAATAGTCATTAGAGTCATATATTTATTTTTTTGTTATAATATTTAACATAATGTGGTAGCTGGAATGGCATGCCCCCTCCCACATAGTCTTATGTGTTTACAATGATTGGTCTCCAGCTTGTGATAATTTGGGAAGTGGATCCTTGTTGAAAGTGAATTACTAGAAAAGGACTCTGAAGGATGTACATCAAGAGCTGCCCACTGCCAGTGCTAGCTCACTCTTTCTGCTTCCTGCCAGCTGCAGTGGCAATATTGATGCCCAGTCTCTGTTTCTGACATGCTTTCCTCTGACATGATGAAATATCCCCTATACATTGTATGTTGAAATAAACCTTTTTCTTCTCACTTCAGCTGTTTTGGTGGGGTGCTTTGTCCCAGCAATAAAATAGTACCTACCTCATAAATATTATAATATTATATTATTATAACATCTGTAAGTCATTGATAATTAAAAACATTAATACTGGACCCTGAAGCATGCATAGCTTATGCAGTTATTCTAAGTCAATTTGCACACCACTCCTTTTGCCCAACTGAAAATAACCCGGCTTCTACATATCACTATATAACTCATCGTCTCAGAACCTCACCAGGTGATAGTGGTTTTCAGTCTACAGTTGTGTCCTGGTTCTTAGAACTTCTTCAGACAGCACAAATTTATTACTTTCCTGACATTTGAAATGATACTCACTTTATATCAGACATAGTCTTAACCTTGCATGTTACTGACAATAGAAGATTAAGTACATGTTTCTACAAAGCAGAAACAATTTTAAATGTCAGCTTTGAGGTCTAACATGTTGTTGAAAACATTTGTGGCTATTTCCTTTCTGTAGAGATATTTAGATTCAAATAATAGTGAGTAAAACATTCTGCTTCATTCTGACCATAATCCAGGTTAGAGAAATATTCACACCAATGTGTGTTTAAGCAGCAATAACAAAGGCAGAAAAGTGGAAAGTGAAGACAGGCAGCTTAGATGTCAAGATGTCAGTAGATTGTGCTGCAGTTTTAATAGAACACACATGTAAACATTGTTATTGTAAAATTGAATAAAATAACAGGGAAGGAAAATTTGATCAATGGTATATTGTGAAATAGTATTTGTTGACTTTTTTTTTATTAGAACATGTGGTCAAAAATCCAGACATGGGATATTGAAACATTTCACATCATACTACAAATAGTTACTCAAGCTATTCTGTCTTTTACAACAAAATATGTTTGTTCCCGGTTATTTTTGATTAAATGGCTCTTTTCTACTTACCATATTTACCCTGAAATAGCTTCTTTGAAAATAATTGCCTTCTGTTTTTTTTTCTTTCTCGCTTGTCTTTGTACACTTCCTCATCCTCTTCCTTTTTTTACATCATACTTTTTTTCTTGTCCACCTCCTCTTTCTTTTCAAAAAGTGGAAAAAAGAGATTTATTTAATGTGGCCACAGTTCCACAATATTGGGGCGATCCATTGCTTTATGCCCACAAAACAGAACTGGAATCAAGTGTAACTCCATCAATGAAGACTTCCATTTTCCACAATCATCTGTATCTTATACACTCTATATTGTGGAATCTATATTACACAGAATTTTCTTAAAGGCTCATTTTACAGATGCATGAATACTAATACTTCACGGAATAAGGTGTATTTAGGGGAAACAAGAGAAGATAAGGTTCCTATATACGTGCATTTTTAAAATTGACTCTAGTATTTTTTTAGAAGGTTGATGAGCTGAAATGTGAGCATAGAAGACATCCTGTCAGACAAAACAGTTGTATTTAAAACCTATCAACATAAGCCATCCTCATAGATGAAGTTCCACTTCCATTGGTATTTCGGGATGGCATCATACAATAAAGCTAAACTCATGCACTGTGTCTTGGCTTTGTGTTCTAGGAAAGTTTGACAAAAGATGTCAACATGGTTTTCATTGTTTAAGGAATAAAGCAGGTGGGATGAACTCAAGGAGTATAATGTGTAGTTCACAAACTCGAAGGATGAACATTTAAGTTGATATATATATATATATATATATATATATATATATATATATATATATATATATATATATATATATATCATTAGAAGCAAATGGAAATAGGTCATTGTTATTCAGTTTATCATCTCTTTATAACTCCATATTTTAGCACTATAAATAGGATGATATTTGTTTTACTCCACAAGGGAGAAACATGACTTCCTGTGGTCTGTGAATTCTGCATCTTCCCAAGTGAGCCACCATGCAAAGTATGATATGAACATTCACTTGTCTTCTTAACCAAGTCTTTAAGTCTTTTGAAAAGATAGTCACAGTTTAACCCAGCACTGATTTTAATTACATCCAATCATATATTTGCTATCCTGCTCCAGGAAAAAACTATGTCCTTAAAACAAGAATTGATAAATAGGTAGTAATAGAGAAATGTCAGGATAAGCATGATTCCAGCATGATTTAACCTCCCAATTATTGGTCTTTGCTGAATTTGAGAACATCCAAGACAAGAATTATATTATTTAAGCATTGAGCAGTAAGCCATGGCTATTTTTAACTTCAAAACACAATCTAAAAATAAAACTACATGCTATTTTTGAAATTAGTATTTCTTACTCTTGAATCATAAAATAAGAAATTGAGACAAATGTATTTTATTATATATGCTATGTTTTCCCAAAACATTTACATTCAACATATGAGACTCATTTATTTTAATAGTCACTAGATGGTGATTTGGGGGCCAAAGGCACAGTGTCTGATTATTAGTGTAGTTTTATGATCTAGTAAATTTGCTTTTCAAAATGGAATGCAGAATTATCTGGGGAAATTAGTTATACAGGCTTTTACAAAGTATTTCTGTTTTTGTAAGGTTGACTGACTATACAATCCAAATTCAGATAACTTAGTGTTCATTAAATGCCATTTGACTAATACTCATAATTATGAAAATCTTCCTGAGTATCTCTTAAATTCTTCCCTTTATGGCATTTCAGCACTCTTTGATTACTAAGAAAACTGTAGCGTTGCTATCAGAAAATGTTTTTCTCATTAAAATTTAGCCTAGTGCAAGTTCAGAGGATTCTAAGTGTATGTATAAATTTATTTCCACTGGGTGATTTTTATAATGCATATGAGCCATTCTGTCTAATGGAAACTGCAATAGTAAGGTACTTTTAGTAGACATTAATCCTCAGAATACACTTGCAAGTTAGGTAAGCAACACAAAGCATAGAGCTATAATAAGCCTTTTCACATTTGTCCACCCTCACAGCCTGCAAGCCCAGAAACCAGACATCACAAAGGGTCTCTGCAAAAAGAATGGTAGAGATAAGTTTGGTGTATTTACTTACTGATGATCATGGGGTTAGTAAATAAAAAGGAGCAAAACACAAAAATTCAATTGGGAAACAAAAAAATAAAATAAATTAAAATAAGATATGATGTAATTAAAGATAATTTTCATGCTACAGAAGAAAGAATCTTCAAACAAATAAACATGCACTGAAACTCATAAAAGAAAAAAAAAGATAATACCCTCATCCCTATATGTGTAGAGTTTCTTTACTTACATATGTTAGTTGACATTAAACGATTTTTTTGTGTCAAATGTATCAAGTTGCATTATAAATTTACATTGGTGGATATTTAAAAACTAACAAAAACAACCTCTAAGCAAAACATGACCTTACACCATTAGCACATCCATGAAGAAAGAATGCATACATATCATACATATTTATAATTATACAACTATATATATCAAACTACACAGCAATAGTACTCTCCATTTTCTAAAAGGGTTCTTCTTTCAGTGAATTGTTTTGAGATTTATGTTCCACTTTAGTTAAAAGAAAATTATTTTTTATTGTTGATATCTTTATTATCCTTAATTAGACAATTATTTTATTTTATTTTAATATTTTTTCATTTTAATATTTATTCATTTTCAAGCAGAGAGAGGAGAGAGAGAGAGAGAGAGAGAGAGAGAGAGAGAGAGAGAGAGAGAGAGAGAGAGAGAGAGACCGCACCAGGGCCACCACTTTGTGGGTCTGGCTTATGTGGAACCTGGGGAATTGAACTGGGGGCCTTAGGCACTGGAGGCAAGTGCCTTAACCACTGAGCAATCTCTCCAGCCCTAGACAATTATTTTAAATCTATATGTAGGACCATGATAATATTGTAAACTGACATGGAGCAGAGACAGAAACACACTGCACAATGATAGGGTAAAAGTAGGAATTCTTTCAATAGGCTGCATTATATCACTCAAATTACCAACCTAAAATGAAATTTTGTTGATTTTTGCTCTATTCACTCCTCAGTTGCAATGACTTCTTTACCATTATGTGATTGGGTAAAAATGCATTCTTTGCTCAGTAAATTAAGGTTTGACTATACATTTCTTACTGCTCAACCAGGTGTATTTAGAATACACACCTATAGAAATTGTTTACTTAGCAGTAAGATTGTGGTGTTTTGTATCAAAATGTAATCATCAAATGACATTGCTTTTAATGTTTGTTAATTTATATTTTACATTAGACCACATGTGAAATTTTGGAAGCATTTCATTCCATATTTTCTAAACCCAATACATAGGATGCAGGACTTTTATCTAAAAATTTTTATATATTGTTTTATTCCATCATTACAATGAAGCCAATAAATTCTTAGACTGGGGAGACATGAGGGTTAAGAAAACCTTCAATGCCTCACTTCTGTCATGGTGTGTTTCTCTTCCTGACTCAACCCAACCTTGCTACTGAAAGACAAATCTCCATTAATATCTAATACAGACAATATGATTGTTAATATGCCATTTTATAGTAAATTATTTAAATGTATGAGTTGCAGTTAAAGTGGACATGAACTAAAGTATTGCAATATGTCTACATATATTTTAAAAATTACTAAATTTTCTAGAAATAGTAAATATGAAGAATAGAAATATAGTTCCCATATTTCTCATTTCAAAATTGTACTATAAAATATTGTACCATTGAGAACACCATCCACATGAATTACAAGATTAGGCAATTTGGGAATTGTTTACATGGAGGTGCCATCATCATCTCTTCATTCTGTGAAAATCTTATGAAAGCAGTTATGTGTTTTCTGTACTTGGCTAAAATTCACCTTAGAACTGTAGAGTGCATGCTCCATGCTGAGGAGATCACATCTCTATCAATAATATTGATAGTGTTCTCAGCTGGACATGAAACAAAATGGTCAACGTCCCCTGGAGTAGCTGTCAAGAGCCATCAGGACTCTAGTGCACAGCTGAATCCCTGAACCAAAGTACCAGAATACCTATACTGAAGGGATGGCCTCAAGTGGGAAGATCGCTGTGAATGCATTTCTAGAAGTTTGACCAAGGAGATTGTAAAATGGATGTTACAAGAGTCCAAAGTTCTGGTCTTGTTGCTGAGAAAAGATTGATATCTGGGAAACATGTTGGGTTTCTCTGACACCTTATATTTACATAATTGGTGTATTAATCTAAT
Organism: Zapus hudsonius; assembly: GCA_004024765.1. Taxonomy (NCBI): domain Eukaryota; kingdom Metazoa; phylum Chordata; class Mammalia; order Rodentia; family Dipodidae; genus Zapus; species Zapus hudsonius. The sequence continues at coordinate 9,213 of PVHP010038623.1, read as the reverse complement.
ACAAGAGGCTAAACACAACCTCTTAAATATGGGTTACACAGCTCTCCATTCAAAACCCCAGGGCCTGGAGTGATGGAAGGTGAGGATACAATAAAGTTTATTTCTAACAAAAGATGGTTTTGTGATAAAATGGACTTTTAAAACCTTGAGTATAGTATCATACAAATGCCAAGTGAAAGTCAGGAGAGATATACCACTAACATCATTGGACATAATGTAGAAAATAATATATTTAAATGAAGTATTGTTTAAAAATTGTCATGAAAGACCAGATGGTGGTGCATGCCTATAGCCCAGTACTGGGGAGGCGGAGGTAGGAGATAGGGACGATTCACTGTAAGGTCACCAGAGACTATGTAGTGAATTCCAGGTCAGTCTATACTAGAGCAATATCCAACCTTGAAAAACCAAAAGAGAAAAAAAAAGGGCAGAGCTTACTGAGTTATGAAAAGGTAAGTAGAATAAGGTAACAGGGCAGAAGATGCCCATCTGCTTTGTGATAATTATCAAGAAATATTTATCAAGTGGAATAGTTAAATGGCTTGATGCTAACATAATTTGAGAATGCATTCTTATTTAAAAAACCTTATATGATCTAAAATTGTGCTTTTTGCTGTGTGTGTGTGTGTGTGTGTGTGTGTGTGTGTGTGTGTGTTTGCTAGGACACTGTAGCCCAGAGTGGCCTTGAACTTGCATTCTTCTTGCTTCAGTCACACAAGTGTGGGGATTACAGACATTCACCACCATACTCATCTTTTCTGCTCTCTATATGCATTTCTCCCACTGTCCTTGAAGAGTTCCTGCCTCTCAATCTTAGCATGTACAATTGAAATATCAAGTATCTTCTGCCTGTTTATTACAGCCCTATCTTAAAGCTTACTTCAAGGTTGTCACTTACATGATGAACTTGACTTCAACCACTCCAAATTCACAGAGCTCCATCTCTGTGAAAATTACATTTGTTACTCTGTGCCCTCTGTCAGGAATGTAATAAAAAGAGCTGAAAATTAATTCAAATACTTTGTTTCAGTCCTAATGTTACTTCATGTAATATTTTATTTTATTTTTTATTTAAGTTAATTCTTTATTTTGAAAAGATATTTTTATCACAGAGGTTTGAAGAATGTCCCTCATACTTTTCAGTATGCAGCTCTACAGCTCATTTGCCCCCTAAAAATTGACTGCATTGTGGAACTGAGAGTCAGAACAGTGGTCAGTCCATCTCCCTATTGAAACACCCTCATAAAAATTCTCTCATCAAACACAATGGAAAGTTCTAGCAGCCCCTGTGATTTATCCAGATCGGATGCAAAATGAAGTTGGGAACAATGTTGACTCTAATAAAGAAAATATTTTCTTTTCTAAGTGCTATTTTCCTTGCATGTTGCTTTCATAAATAATGGATGAACTAAACTATATCTTGGATTAATGGATTAGAAAACCACAACTCAGGAGATTAATTAAATTGTTGGGGTCATGTATTGAGTAATTAGCAGGACTTGAATTTGAACCCAGGTGAAGAAATAGCTTTCATCCATGCTCAAAAGAGAAATTATGAAACATCACACATGCTGACCAGGTAAATTTATTTAATTCTGCAATAAAGAACTCCATTTCATGCTCAAGTGTGCAGACTTTGCTTATCACTGATAAGTGGGAGTTATCACACTCTCTTACTCATGTTGCTCAGTGAACAAGGGATGGACCAGAAAGCTGGTAAAAGCAGAAGAAGGAGGTTTAAGGTAAACAAGTGTAGCCAGAGCCTTCCTGTTCCCACACAGCATCCCTAGGTTGGAATATAAGACAACATCTCCAACCAGAAATTGCTTCTGATCTCACTCACAGTAATACTTCCCATACTCTGTTTCCTGTGGCTCTGATTAGTTTAATATTTCCTTAATTATCACTAATTATTGTCCATGACAGTTATAACTAATAACCACAAACTTTATGACTTTGAAAGATATAACTTTCTTCCCTTGTAATTCTAATTCAAATGCAATTCGAAGCAAACGTTGAGGGAACTGGATGGACATCCTGATGCCCATGGTATAAACACATACAAGAGGCATCCAGAAATGTCACTGCTCTTTTAGATTAGAGAGCAGGCTTTCACTTTAAATTTTTAGTTAAAAACAGACACCTCAAAGTGCCAATTGCTTTGATATTTTAGAATAACTGGAAAGAAACAGTAAAAAAACTAGTGTTTTATCCAACTTTCTATGGTAAGGGAAATTTTAATAAAAATGAAGTCTACTTAAGTTTATTTATGTATTTATCTTTTTTTATATGGTTTTACTATACAGCCTTTTTTTAGTCTGGAACTCACTGGATGGTCCTGGCTAACCTGGAACTTATAGGTATCCTTGTGTTTTTGCATTCCAAGTGATGAAATCAGGAATCCGCAAAAAAAAAACAAACAAAAAAAAAAACTTGTTTCATTTAAGTTGTAAAGAAGACAAACCACAGACATGAGTGAGACATTATTATTCTTTAAGTATCCTGATTCTGTCAGTCATATCATTTTACTGATGCAAATCTTCACAGATTTGGATGTTCAATGCAGTATATGTGGAGACACACAGGTCAAGCTTTATGGTAAAGATGTTTCTCACAGATGACAATATGATGTGTTTGTCTACTCAGGTTCAAGCGGAGTTCATTGCTTTGTGCTGAAATAAGAAGGAAGCTTATACAGAGATGCATGCTCTAAACTTTCTATATCTACTCACTTTTATAAATCAAAAAAATCATATGAAACAATTTATGATATTCTGTGGGTGAAAAAGGGAGATGTGTCGTGGATTTACTGGAAGAAAAAATGCTGTTTGGTGATAAATGTCCACCAAGAGTTTAGAAATATAATAATATAATTGATTCTTCTGAAGTATATAATTTAGAATACATGAGTACTACTACTACTACAGTTAATGCATTCCCAGTTATATATGTATGCCACTTCATGAATTTAATTGTACATTAAAAGAATCTTTGGAGTTTTAGATTAACTATAAGAACAATAAGTAGAACAATGTGATTTCTATTATAAGCAAAATATACATCATCTGACAACATAGAAAAACTAAGTATATTTAACTTGTGCAGAATATAACCAATTATAATTGTAAATTTTATGGCTGTGTTCATATCTAGACATTTATACAAGTCAGAAGTCAGCAGGGATGGAGAGATGGCTCAGTGATAGAGGCACTTGCCTCCAGTGCCTAAGGAGAAGAGTTCAAATCCCAAGTACCCACACTAAGCTAGATGTACAGTTTTGCATGCATATGGAGTTCATTTGCAGTGGCTAGAGACCCTGGAGTGCTCATTCTCTCTCTCTCTCTCTCTCTCTCTCTCTCTCTCTCTCCTCTCTCTCACTCACTCTCTCTCCCTCTCTCTGTATCTCTCTGCTTACAAATAAATAAATAAAATTAAATAAAAAATTAAACAGGAAACAGAAGTATACGAAGATACCAAAATCTATTGTCTTAATTTATAGCAAAAGGCATTTTATTCAAAGAAGTAGTGAAATTATTTCACTGTTGACTACAAAAGTCAGATTAGACCACAAACTTCAAAGCATTTTTTTCATAGATGCCTCATTATCTCATAACAAAGACATTGATATATTCATTCATCGTCCAGTGCATAGGAATTGAATGCAGGTTTTTCTTTCATTTTGAGTCAAAAAGTCATGACATACTTCATTTATAAACTATGCAGCAAAAATATAATTTTGATAGCTATGAAATGGAATAAAATATACAGGTAAAGTTATGTAAAAAGTTTGCTCTTCGGGCTGGAGAGATGGCTCAGTGGTTAAGGCACTTGTCTCCAGTGCCTAAGGTCCCAGGGTTCAATTCCCCAGTACCCACATATGCCAGACCCACAAGGTGGTGGCCCTGGTGTTCTCTCTCTCTCTCTCTCTCTCTCTCTCTCTCTCTCTCTCTCTCTCTCTCTCTCCTTGAAAATGAATAAATAAAACATTAAAAAAAAAAAGTTTGCTCTTCCAAATATGTATAAGGGTTGTCTAAGTATATAAACATTTTAAATATTTAACATTTTTTTCAATTTCAGTTGTATTTATAAAATATATTTATAAAAAAGTATTTTTTATTATTGGCTTCCATGAAGTAATTCTAAAACATTCATCCTATTTTACAATTAAAACCTTAATTATTTTACTTACTTGTATGGTTTTATTTACATCAGGTTTATCTAAATGTGTATTTACAATAAAAATTGAATACTCTGCTATTGGCGTACACAGACTTAAAGGAAGTACCCTAGGTCACTACTCACATATGACTTAATGATAATATCAAGAATAATCATGTATAAAGTGCTCTAATGTATGCTAATGAATATTCAGTGTAAAGGCATTTCCTCTTCACAGGAAATGAAGCAAATGAACTAATCTGGGGAAATTGTTTTGTTTATTATCCTAAATTATTTGCATATTTTCATATATACTTTATTCTTGTGGTACTTATTAAATGCTAACTTTAAGCATCCACAAGAAGAATAAAAAAAATAGAAGTCCCAATGAAAAGGATTTAGAAAGTTGTGCAGCCAGATGTACCAAGTTTTCAAAAAGAAGACGATTAATTTATGTTTATATCTTGTAAATGAAACCAAACGGACACTGAAAAAGTCTAACACTAACACTAGGTCTTTGAAACCTGTAATAGCTAAAAGCTTTAAAATACTGTTTAGCAAGTAAGTAATAAAATTAAAACAAAACTTACCAATGTATAATCAAAATATTGATATAACTAGTATGAGACGATAAAATACAAAATTAGGGAGTGCATTCAATTTTCTTTTTCTGTAAATTACTTAAATAAAGTGTCAAAAATGCAGTCCCACATATGACAGTTTAGTACATGGTCATTCGACCAAGTCAACTGTTGTCTAGATATGTTCTCTCCGAGCAGATGACAAAAAGCTCAGGTACATTAACCATCAGAGAAGGTCAACAAATAATAACAAGAAATCTACTAGCACATTAGAATGGCTCTTGTATTTAAAAAATAAAATAAAGTTACAATGTCTCCAAGGATGTGGAGGAACTGGAATCCTTATACACTTTCAGAGGTCTTGTAATACAGTGCACCCACTATTGAAAATTAAATTTCTGATTCTTAACCACTCTGAACAGAATATACTTCCTTACTACTTGAAAGAATGCATTATGGAGTCTTAAGAAGATACATGCTTAGGGCTGGAGAGATAACTTAGTGGTTAAGGCACTTGCCTGCATAGCAGAAAGACCTGAGTTTGATTCCCCAGGACCAGGTAAAGCCAGATGCACAAGGTGATGCATGTGTCTGGAGTTCTTTTGCAGTGGCTGGAGCACTGGCACACCCATTCTCTCTCTCTCTCTCTCTCTCTCTCTCTCTCTCTCTCTCTCTCTCTCTCAAATTCAATAAGTAAATAAAATATTTTTTTTCAAAAAGAACATACTTTCTAAAAATAGAGGTAGAAGCAGGCAGGCTGTCCATAGTGTGGATAAACAAAATATGGTATAAGATTATCATGTATGAGCTTTGGAAGTTGAAAAAGTTATATAGATTTCAAGACATGTTAATATACCTAATTGTACAAATTATATATTTAAATGTTGAGATAGTACATTTTAGGCTATTTTATATATAAACATTTTACACACACATACACACACACAACACACTTCATATATATGTACAACTCATCAGCCAGGTAACTATGACCAGGTAACAGTAGAAACAATGAGTCTTGGCAAGGGAAATGCCTCCGTGGTTCACAATGCATGAGATAGTGAGATGTAGGTGGGCCAGACAGGACTGGAAATAAATTCCCCCAGAACAATTATTACACATGTGCAGTGTACATGCCTATCTAGACAGACACCAAGCACACACCACTCATCAAGCACACACACAGGAACATCAAAGAAGTAGTCAATCTCAGATAACTTCTGGGAAATATCTTTTCTTTAACCCCAGTCCTATTTTAAAATGTAGACCTTAAATTCCCGTGTGAATGGCTTCGCTTGTGGACAGCTTGAGAAGCCTCTGATTTCATTCTTCTTTGCATTAAAGTAATAAGTGCAATAAGTTTTGAAGTAGTTTAGGATTAACAGGCCTCTCAGTAGTTAACTAAAAATAAGAAATGTCCTTGAGCCTGCTGAGGCTGATATTCCTTCTTCTTTTTTTTTTTTAACCTAAAGTATCCTTGGAAGCATCCACCATTATGGAGGCCAGGAAGGTCAGAAGGTCACCCCCTTCCATGATGGGATTAGTCCCTTTCCTGGAAAATTCTAGAAAATTACCCTATTTGCAGATGTGCCTGGATACCTGGCTTGGGTATTAGCTGAGCAGCTCATCCCCCATCCAGTAAATTCCCTTAATGACCCCTATCAAAGAAGTCCATTTCTGGAGACACCCTCCCACTTTGAAGCAGAAGCTAGGCTTAATTCTTTTTCTTAAGCTCTATAATAAATTCTTTCTGAAGTTCATCCTTTATGACTGTCATGGTTTGATCCAGGTGTCCCCCACAAACAAATGAATGTGTTCTGATGGATCAATCCTCACCTGAAGGCAGTTAGGGAATTAAAACCTCGCTGGAGCTGTGTTGTCAGGGGCGGGCTTATGGGGTTATAAGCCAGCTTCCCCCTGCCAGTGTTTGGCACACCTTCCTGCCGCTGTTTGCAGTGCTGTGGCAGAGGTGATGTCCAGCCCTCTGCTCATGCCATCGTTTTCCCTGCCAGGATGGAGTCTCCCCTCTAGTCCTTAAGCCAAATAAACCCATTCCTCCACAAGCCACTTTTGCTTGGGTTCTTTCTGTGCAGCAACTAGAAAGCTGACCGTAACAATGACCTTTTGATTTATAAAACAAGAAGCTGGAGGCCCCTGACTCAGTGGAATTGTTGTTACCATGACATCTGACACCCTATATTTTTGGTTACAACCCAACTAAGAGCAAAGAAATTCTATGTCATTCTCAAAGATGCACTAAATTCCCTCTCAGTTTCATGGGTATTTATGGAAATAATCTGAAGCTAAGAGACATTGCTTTTCATGACAGCCCTTCATTTAATCAGCCATGGCTGAATTCCAAAAAAAAAAAGACAATTGAATAATAGTGTGTGAATTTTGGAGTGGAGGAGAATATTAGCTACGGGGGAAAAAAAGAGACAGCAGTTAAAAAGCCAAAAAATTTTACATGCATAATTTGTCTATCCTCTTACCTACTGTTTTAATCTGTTAATTTTTTCATCTCCTTCATTATAACCCCATCAGAGTGTGTACCATGCTTCACTGCTTCAGTCTATTAAAAGTTAAGTGGGAAAAATGTAAAGCTCTTCCACCTATATTGTTCTTATTTCTGTTTCATATTCCAAGGATGAATAGAACTATAATATTTGTGTGTATGTGTGAGAGAGGTTTGAAGATTTGACCTGCTTGCCCTATCATACCTCTCATGAGAATTAATTGATACAGTGGAAACAAGTTGTGACCTAATTTATATCTGTTTATACACATGTGAATGGATTAGGTTGGTAATTCACCGGTGGACAGTGGTCCCTTCGGATTCCCTCTCATTTACCTGAGTCTCCATTTCTCAGGCCATTTGAGACACTAATTACATATTGCTTTGATTGTGCTGATGACCTACTAGTGACACTGGAAAGATATCAGCATTTGACAAATGTCTCTATGTTAATGAAGGTTACTCACTCAGTGGCTCTGCACAAGGATGCACAGAACATCAGCCTGGGCCTGGGATAGTTAGGGTTTTACTTTTCTGGATTTTTATATAAAAATGTTTGCAAATTGTAATATCTACACAAATGTTTGTATGTAGAATATGTACTTATAATTATTTCACTTTTATGATTCCATGAGATGATTTTCATAAATTCTAAATACTTTGTTGAGATGAAAAATATTTAAGGATGCCATGCTCAACATTCCTCAAATAATGTAAAAAATCATAAAACAGTAAAATAAACATATATTTATTAGAATACATCACACCATTTTTGAGGTTCCTCTTATAATTTCCTAATCGATCCTTCACTTCAGTCAGCTCAAGTTACTCCAAAATTCAATTTATTCCTAAATTAACTACGACAGAACTGAGTTCTCCAGTCTAGTCCCCAAGCAAGAGTGCCTGGTGTGAACTGAAATGTTAACTTGATTTGGGAGAAACCTTATTTATTTTACCACTTACTATGGAAGCCACTGGCTAATCATCTAGTACCTTCCACACCTGACTTGATAGGCTAATGTATTTCTACTTTGGAACATGAGAAGGAACCTTTCAAATCCCAAACCAGGGAAGCAGATGTCCAAATAGTCCTCAACCCTTTGGGATTGGGAAAAAAAACCAAAAAAATAAAAAAATAAAACAAAACCCTGTTCTTCTTTCATTTCCATCATTTCATTTGAGGAACAAAGGAACAAAAACCCAGCAGCTGACAGTTCTGTCTTCCCTCTCCAGCTCACTGAAAGCACACATTTTCCAGCTTTCCTAGCTGTGCATTAATGAGGGAATTGTCAGAGGGAAAGAAAGAGTGAGTTCATGGTTCTCAGTTCCATATGTCACTCCTTCAGCAACCAACCCACTTCATTATGGCTTCTCACAAATCTGTGCCAGTCATTAGCAAATGGTAATTTGGAGAACATTGATGATTTCACTGTATCATCTTATTGACCCTCCCCAGCAATATTCATTAAGATTTTGGGCATGGACTCTCTTTTCTAATATTGTCTGACAGCTTCTCTTCTCCTCAAATATGGACACGTATGTTGGCCACACGCCACCTCTCATTAGTTCCATTACTTTCTCTCTTCTTTTAGCATGTTCTCACTGTGTGGAGCTTTGCCAATAGCTGACAAAAGCCAAGCAGAACAACAGAAGAAGCTACTTTGATGGGGAATCTGCTCCAGCAGCACTGTGTGCCACCCCACGCCTCCCCACGCCTCGCTGGACTCTGCATGTTGCTAAAGATGGTACCTACTGCCTGTGATGTTATCCATGAGAAAACACCACTGCAGCTGCATTGTCCTGTAAAAAAACTTTCATGGGCTTGGATACCCCTCAGGAGGCTAGCAGGGGAAAGATATTCTGCTTTATCAAGGAGGGCTCTCCCTTAGTTTCTGAATTTTATGTCATTAAGTGTTAAGAAAATGGAAATCATTTGGTTTTGATCATCTAATGAAACAG
>PVHP010038622.1:0-10240 GCA_004024765.1 Zapus hudsonius | reverse complement strand
CTGAGACTCTGGCAAGAGGGGAGTCACCACAGTCATATCGTGGAGGATCCAAATGGAACTCCGCAGAGAATGACAGGATGAACAAGGGGCCCACAGCCACAGCCATTAAATCAACACAGGATAAGCCAGTGAGACAGAAACCAACGATTTTGACACAAAGACCCCTAAGCTCACAACCTTAAAGCAGCCTTAATACTCATTCACCATGACTCAGGGAACTATGCGGAAGAGGGGGCGGAAAGATTGTGAGAGCCGTGGTGGGGGAGATTATCCAGAGGCATGGCCAGGAGAACCTGGCTGAATACTAGGCTATCCATGGTCCCCTGTCACAAGGACTGATCCAGACGACCCATGGAGGAGGTTATCCAGTTGAGGGGGGAGGGGAGGGCAGCGGGGAATTGGGGATAATAACCTATTGTTTGCCCACTAAATGTTGTAACTCATTATGGACAATAAATTTAAAAAAATAAAAATAAGAGTTTGCCACCAAAAAAAAAAAAAAGGTATAAATATGGTGAAAACTCTAATCAACTTTAGAATAAATCTCTAAATTACAGTGCTCAAAACTTCATTTACATTGGTTTCTTGATCTCTTTGAGCCTGTCACTGTATAACTGTTTTAAGATATAGCTGTTTCTCTATGTTCTGAATTTTCATGAAAGAATATCTTATTTTGTCTTACCTTCTTGTTACCTCTAACATTGTGCTTTGCTAAACAAATGCACAGGAGTTAAAACACATTCTCTGACTAGTATGTCTCAATATTTATTAATGTATAAATAATCCCTTCCTAGACCATGTATTTTAATGTAAAACTTAAAGAATTTCAGAATCAAGTGGATTTAAGACATCTAAATAATCACAATAAATTATAAAATAAGAGATTTTTTAATATTAGCTAAAATTTCCATTATGACCAAAGAAATCACCTACTAGTTTTGAATCAAAGAGGTAAAAATAGAACAGTCCACGTACATTAATTCCATCAGGGACATGTTCTATTCCCCCAGTAGATGCCTGACAGTATAGAGAGTAATAAATCTCATATATATATATATATATATATATATGTGTGTGTGTGTGTGTGTGTGTATAACATATGTGCATATACCTATGATAAAGCTTAATTCATAAATCAGCCACAGTAAAATTAACAATAACTAATAAAGCCTAACAATTACAAACTGTGATAAACTTAGCAGCAACCACCACTATTTTGCACTTTGGAGAGATGCTCTGAAAATGAAATCACAGTTACCAGCAAACATAAGACACCATGAGTTACTATAGTGAGTGAGAGTGCTTCTAAGTGACTAAATTAGTCATGGATACACCAGAAAACAGGATGATCCATGTCCCGAGCAGAACATTAGAAGGATGCCAAGAAATTTCACCACAGTACTCAGAATGCCAATATTTATGGGATTTTTCTTTTAATATTTTCAGATCACGGTTGATCTCACATACTTGAAACCTAGAAAGCAAAACAGTGGATAAGAGGACACTACCATAACATGCTTTAATGCAGTTGAAATTATCAGATTACCAAATGGGTTCCTGGCAAAAGGCAATGGGGGGGAAGAAGGTCAAAGATAAAAAAGTAGATTTTAAGAACCCAAGAATGATAGTGAAATTAGTTTACAGTATAACTAAGTAGCCTGCTATCTTTCAGGGAATGAGCGGAAAACAGGATCCACATATCTGCCATTAGTTTTCTAATATTACATTTGAAAGGCAAATCTTAAATTTAAGTATAGCTTAAATTTGAGTCACTGCGTGACTTTCAGTCTGAACCACACCTGCTTACAGTACAAAATTTAGACAAAACGAGCTGCTGCCGCCGCTGTTGCTACATCATTCACTGCTAAAAATACTGAAACAGAAGATCTGAGATCAGCTTGTCTGACTGCTTCCCAAAGAACAATGTCACTCCAGTAACTTATTTCTCAAATGGAAGATTTCATGACAGGATCCAAACACGGCTCCTCATTTCCATGAAATACAACTTTCAAAGCAACAGCTGCATTTTATAAAGTTTGTAAATGTTAGCTCAAACACTGCTAATAATATATCTTTAAAAAAGAAATTATAAGATATAAATAATTTTTATACAGTGCTTATGGGATTGCCTACAATAGTAAACAAAGTTCAGAAAAATTACATATAAAATTTCAGCAAAATATAATTCTTAAATATTTGTTTTACACCTAATTTTCTTATGGACGAAACATTTTGCTAAAGTTTAATTGGCTATTATAATAATCTTCATGTAACTGAAAGCAACTGTGCTTATCTAATCAAAATTAAATTGAGTTGAAATGTTATACTCTTTAAATGATGGGACTTCTTTCATAATAAATAACTCTGTGCATGGGTAGTGGTGCATGCATTTAATCCCAGCACTTGGGAGGCAGAGGCAGGAGGATTGCTTCAAGCTAGAGGTCGGCCTGGAGCTACACAATGAGTGAGACCCTACATCAAAAAGATTTAAATAACTCAATTTAATTAACAAAACTTTACACACTTTAATTCGGTGAAATAATTTGTAATATTTTCAAGATGTTATATGTACTGACATTTACACAGCAAATGCAGCACTAACACCTCTAAATATGGGAAGAGGAAGCCAAGCAATTACAGGAAGTATTTAATAGAACACTCATATCCAGCCCAGTGTTTCTCTTTCAAGAATAAAAAGAGTATCAGCCTTTAGCCTTTAAGTACCAAAAGAACTTAACCTGATAAGACAGGCAAGGGGCTGGAGAGATGGCTCAGCAGTTAAAAGGCACTTGCTTGATAACACAGGCAATTATGTCAGTAAGATAAATTATTTGCATTAAGGCAGTAAAGTCCTTGTGTAAAGACTTTCATCAGTAACAGTGCCATTGTAGAATGCTGTCCTCTGGGCATGACAAGACCATAACAATCTTAATCACAGCAGCAGTGATACCCAGACCAGACTCACAACACTGGGCCTGTTGACAATTCCTTCAAAGGAGTGGGAGTGAGTCATTACTACCTCACCTGAAATTATAACCACTTTCTCCTCACTTCCACCTGCGTGTAATTCTGTACCAGCTACACATGATATCAGAGGTTGCTATGAGAATATACAGGAAGTAGATTACGAAACTACCTAGCTTTTGGGAAGTCATTACCTATGCTGGGCTGTCACTATTTAACAATGTTGCTCTTTTGAGATTCACCAAGCTAGACCTGTGATCATTTCTTTGGCCTTTCATTGGTACCCTTTCAGGGATGATTAGATAATTATTCATGCCTCTCAAAAAAAAAAAAAAAGTGTCACACGTGTAAAAACATCTTTTTGAGAGAATTATAATATCCTGTAACAAATGTTTACTTCACATTATGCATTAATGATGGGATTTTATGATCCATTGTTTCTCCACCTTTTGGCTAAGAAAAGGTGCATGACTCAGCATACAATGCATTAGGAGTATATCATGCAAACCAAAGAACCAACGTTTTACATTAGGCCAAGGTAATTTGATAGTATAATCCAGATTCTCACTACTTTTGTATACTCATTTTTTCAAAATATATGTCTATGTGGTGTACATGCATGTGTATATGCATGTTTTACATGTGTGCAGTGTACACAAGTGCATGTGGAGGCCAGAGATTGATGTCAGACGTCTTCCTCGCTTTCCACCTTACTTACTGAGATAACATCTCTCACTTGGACACAAAACTTACCAATTCAGCTAATTTCACTAGCCAGCTTGCCAAAAGGATCCCCTGATCTCCACCTTCTGATTTCTGAAATTATAGGTGAGCCACCCAGCCTAATTCTTTGAAATTCCTTCATATGTTCCAGGAATATTTACTGTGCCCAGTTTATACTTGTTTCTGAAACTTAATTTATACACCATAATAATCTGTACCACTTTATTAAAACTAATAAAACATTATTTTTAATCATTTGTTATACCAAATAAAAACCAGCAGATTCTCTGTCCAACAGTATATCAAGACCGTCTGTCACCTCTATTCTAACAGCCAGCAGTCAGGGCTAAAAGAAGGAAAGAAACCCAAAAACAGCATCGGCTTTCGGTGGAGGGGAAAAAACGAAAACAAACATCGAGACTGATGATCTGCTTATCTATTTAATAAACATTTTTTTCCATTAAAAAACACTCTTGGTTTGAAAAATAAACAATAAACCAGCTTTTGAAAACAAAAATCATATTCAGTTCTAATAAAGAAATGTTGAAGAAGAAAAATAACTAAATTTAGTTTTACTTTATTTTGATACTAGGAATGGAACAGATTTTTAAAAAAGAATGGCCATGAGAGGTTCATTTAAAGAAGATGATCTAGTGCTACAAATAAGCATTTAGTGTGCATCAGATAAAAATGCAGATATGAGATACTACCTGAACTCAAAGACTCATCTTGCTACATACTCCATTGCATAATCAATGTACCTAACAGAATTCAAGGTACAAATTCTTCTTAATCTTCCTTCCTTTTCCTGGTGGGTGAGGAGTAAGACATACAGTCTGTCTTAATTCATTTTGTGCAGCTATAACAAAATACCTGAGACTAGGCAATTTATTAAGACTGGAAATGTATTTCTCACAGTATGGGGAGGTTGGGAAGTTTAATATTCAGGGACCTGAACTGAATGTCTAGTTAAGGCCTTCTGGATGCACCCTCACAGGGCAGCTATGCAAGAAAGTTAAGCACTATGTCTTCTCACAGCAGAAGAGCAGGCAGAGCTAAAGAGCAAGCTAGCAGACCAATAAAGAAGCCTCTTCTAAGAGCTTCAATCCCACTCCAGAACAAATGATTGTCCTGACCACATCTTAAAGGCCCCCACCGTATTGTTACACTAGCAACACCTCAATCTGAGAGGACACAGTCAAACAACAGCTGAGCCCAATACCTGAGGCCAGGGCAAAAACCACTCAGATCCCAATTGTGATGTCACTTGGGAGAGCAAATCCCATTCATCAATGATAGCACCAAGTGTATGGAAAGCATGATAAAGAAACTCCCAATGTTTCCAAACAACAAACCACTGTTTCAGGAAATTTAATTTTGATGCTATAATACTCACATATATACATTCAAATACCCACATTATTTTATTCTGTTGCAGCCATATAAACAGAAGAAACCAAGAATGCAAAGTTTCATCATCTAAAGATAAAAAATCCAGTGACACCAGACAGAGAACTCCACCCAAAAAATATCAAAATAATAAACTGCATGTAAAAGCTCCACAAGCAAAAGATCTAAACACTTAAATTCTATGAATAAGCAATCAATTTATATAGACCATTCTTCTAGTCTGGTTGTAATCTCATGGCACTGACAAACCATGAGCTCTTCATCCCACACTCTAGAATGCCTGACACAGTGCTATCACACATTATTATTTAGTTAACATTTGGCTGTGTTGTGAACTAGACCTGTGATTTCAGTGCAGCATTTATCACTTTTCAGGTCAATACTGGACACTGAAAACACTTTTTAAATACATCAACTAACTATTGTACTTGTAAAAAATCCATCTCCTGATTTTATATCTGAAATAAATAAAACTATCACCTTTTCTATATACAGTGGGATCTGATTCAGAAAGAGGCCATTTTCAGGAGCTGAGACTACCTGGCCCATATTGTAATTTATCAAGTAGAACTAATAATGACTAACATTATTTTGTTCCTCCTACATAAACTCTGTTGGCTGCTTTACACTTATTTCTAATCATCACAAAAACATCATCAAATAGGCACATGATGGCCCCAATTTACAGAGATGTGCATTAAAAGCTCAGAAAAGTGAACTATTAAACAAAATGTCAAGTAATAGTCTCCCACACTTGACACACTTTTTTATTAGCATGGTTTTGCTCCTTCTGTATTCTTCTATAACAATGCTTCCCCATTACCTCCCCTATAGATTCCTTTACTTCCTCTACAAGTCTTCAATATGGCGCCAAAAGAGCTTTCAAAGTTTAAAAACATTAGGCAAATAACTACAAAGCAGGATTATGTGCTGACAGTGTCTACTCCCTTACAGTATATAATCTTCTAAGTCACTATGTTCCCAGCACTGACAGGAGGGGGGAAAAAAAAAAACAGAAAGAAATAGAGTTTAAACATAAGGCACACAAAAGGTTTGATTCCTGTGTCAGAATCTTGATTTGAAATTTACAGTATTTTATAGTCAAATCATACTTATAAGTAAGTCTTGAAGTCAGCTAAATCTATGCTTACTAATAGTTGAGTCCTTACAATACTGAAGGTGAAGCTAAAAACAAAATAAGAACATTAAAAAAGAAGGCTGAAGAGATGGCCTAGCACTTGAGGTGCTTGCCTACAAAGCCTAATGATCCAGGTTCAATTCCCCAATACCCACGTAAAGCCAGATGCATGAAGTGGCACACACATCTGGAGTTCATTTGCCCTGGAGCACGCAAATTCATTCTCTCTTGCTCTTTCTCTCCCTCCCTCCCCCCTCCTCTCTCTCTCTCTCTCTCTCTCTCTCTCTCTCTCTCGATCTGTCTCTGTCTCTCTTATCTCTGTCTCTGCTTGTAAATAAGTTATTTAAAAAATATCAAAGGCTGGTGAGATGGGGGTAAGAGCGCTTGCTGCCCACATGAGTCCCTGAGTTTGGATCCTCAGAATTTGTGCAAAGCTCAACACTATTCGTACAAGCACCTGTAATCCCAGCATGCCTATGGAAAGAAGGGAGTTGAATACAAGAGAATGCGCCAGAAGCTCACGAGCCAGCATCCTGGTAAAGGGCGCAATGAAAAAGCGAGAGGCACTGCCTCAACAAGGTGGAAAGCAAGGATCAATATACCCACACTGTGAACTCTGCTCTCTACATGTGCTTTGGCATACACACATCCACACTCATACACATGAACATGCATGCATATGCACACATCAAAAAAAAGAATATCCTGAATTACTTTTTAAGAATTTTAGCTATATATCCACATTCTTCTAACATTGCTTCGATGAAGGTCAACTTCAAATACCAAACTGTCCAAAAAGAAAACAGTAAAAACAAGTCTTTCAGGTTGAGCTCAACTTACCTTCTCTCACTGCCGGAGTATCTATTTGCTGTAAATGTGCTCTGCCTGAAGATCTTTCTATCACTCATGACTTTCTCTTCCCTGGTTCTTTATTGCACTGATCTGTGTCAAGCAGAAAAAAACTGCTGACTGAGACCTCAAGGAGGCGTCACCTGTACCTGGCCCATTCCATCATGCTCAGTATATATCAATATGCTCATTCTATATTCTGTGTATATAACAGGTATCCTAAAATTATTTACAATGCTGCCAGCTGCACTGGCATTATTCAGTTACAGAAGGCAAACTACAAATAAAACACAAATGAGTGCAAGCAACATGACAGGCCAACCTAGAACTACAGTCAGAGAGCTAGAGTGAGACTCTAACTCAAAAAAAAAAAAAGAAAAGAAAAAGGAGGGAAGGAGGGCGGGCGGGCAGGCAGGCAGGAAGGCAGGAAGGAAGGAAGGCAGGTAGCAAGCAAACAAGCCAGCCTTCTTTTCTTTCTTTATGAATACCATCTGCCTTTCATATCATGGTTTTAAGAAAGACATGAGAGAAGTTGGCTGGGTGTGTTGACAAGTGCCAAGGCAGAATTGCTTAAGCCCAAAAGTTCAAGACCAACCTATAGACAATATAGCAAACTTATCTAAGAAAGTAAAATATTTTTAAAAATGAGAATATATGATGAAAGTATTTGGTATATGGTTAAATATGCCAAATAAATAGTTATGGCAGTAATGATTATTAGAAAAATCCTATATAATATCTGCATTCCTATCTAGTTTCACTGGTTCAAAGCCTCAATTAATTCAGAGAAGGAAGAAATACTGCAGTGAAGATAAAAATAGAGAAACTATAAGTAAGGAAGGTAATTCTCTAGTGTGGTTGGGAATGATATCAATGAAGAACATTAAAAGAGTAGCGACAGAAATATCCAAACAAAGGTAGCAGCGTTAGCCTCCCACAGGGAACATTCATTCATATGTGTGAGTGACAGTATTATTTCCCATGGTTTGTTTGAGCCTATCCTTAAAAATCTGAAACAAAGGGGAAAAGCAGCCTGCAGTCAGTGATGACTGTAAAACAACAGTAAAATATACAATCCAACAACCAAGTGTAAAATAGAAAAACAAGCAGATCAAGATCTAGGTGCTGAGTCAACATTCAAAACCACCCATCTTAAAACAATAGGACCCAAAAGGTAAAAAGCCCAAGCACAAATCAGTATTTGTTTTAAAACTTCAAAAACAGACAATAGGTAAAGGTGAAAAGCAAAAAAAGAAAGCAGCCTATTTCTATTCAATGAAAGAATCAATAATTTCAACTCTATTGTTTGTATATAATACTAAACAACAGTATCGAAAAAGAAGTCTTTGATCAGTGCTTATCAAATGCCCCCAAAATCCTTGTCCCATTTGACAAGTATGGCATATTTCAAAATTGTAGTTAAATCTAGTATGATACATAGAATTTTCTGTAATTACAATAAAAATAGCAATTATTGTATAAATTACAAAGCTGGACCTGCACAGGTATATCATTTAGAGGCAGTAAATTATTTGTGCTCATTCTTACCAAAAATTCAATAATACCTTTTCAATCTTTAAGGCTGATTGGTAAACTTACACAGCTTCAAAATGCAGACTTTTTCCACAGTAAATCCTACAAATGAATCCTAAAAACTCACTAATATTCAGTAAACATACACTGGAATAGAAAGCTAGTGCAACAATGATCAACATAACCCCTCTGTAGGATGATTTGACAAAATATAGCAACATCTATTAAAATATAGTATTTCCAGGCAAGCCATGATTAAAAGAAATAAAATGACAAACTGTGATTGTTAGGTTTTGTTGTCAACTTGATCTTTTTAATGATCTTGGGTGGGTCTCTGAGGATGTTTACAGGAAGGAAGCCTCTCAGTAGGGGGCAGGATGTAAGGAAGCTCAGGAGAGCTAGAGATAAACATTCCTTCCTGTGTGGGCATTGCAGAAAAGAAATTCCAGAGACTCATGAAGCTATTAAGTCTGGGACTTAAGGCTATATAAAAGGGAAGGAATTCTCTCCCTGCGCCTTCCTGCCTGTTTACTATTGTGTATAGTGTTGGTGATGGGTTTTTCTCTCTGCTTTGACCTGTGAAAGGGGGCCAGCCTCTTTCACCACTATGGAACTTTCCCTGGATCTGTAGCTTCAATAAATACTTTCCTCCCATAAATTATGCCTGGTTTGGAGAGTCATCCCAGCAACAGGTGGCTGACTACAACACAAACCAGTATCTTTTATGACAACAGAAACAAGTTCCTAACAAAATAACTATTAGGAAATAGACCAGGACTAATCATGCCTAAGTAAAGTTCCAGGACTAACTATGCCTAAGTTTGTCAAAGAAATTTAAATTGGGTCACCATTAGGGTTAGAAAGAGTAGTCAATAAGTGCTATCAACAAATTAAGAATAACTAGGTAATCACCTTAATATTTATATTAAGTAAAAACATGATAAAAGTAACCATCCACTCATGATAAAAATAAAAGTTAGGAATAGAATGGAACTTTCCCAACATGATAAAGGCATATTGGTATCTTAGCTATTCTTACAATCCTTATCAGTATAGTCAAACAAAAAAATTAATAAAATAGCATAAAAGGCACACGATGCTAATAAAAGTAATTACAGTACTTACAAATAAAGATTATTAAATCAGCTGCAAAGAAAATTCCAGAACTCCCAACACACCACCAGAACTAACAGATCAGTTTAGAATGAATAATATATATAAACAAACTGAATTTCTAGAGGCATACTGGCCAGAAGCAATTGTAAAATCACAATTTTAAAATTCCACTTAAGAGTGAGCCTGGGCTAGAGGGAGACCCTTCCTCAAAACACCAAAAAATAAAAATAAAAAATTATCAAATAAGAGATTATGGAGGGGCGGAGCAAGATGGTGACCGAGTAACAACTTCGCCAGGACTCTCCGAAAGGATATAGCGAGTGAGCTGTGGCCCATACAACCCTACCACCCGACAGCAGGCCAAAAGATGAGACCATGGCAAGAGATGAGCCACCACAGTCATATTGTGGAGGATCCATATGGAACCCTGCAGAGAAGGACGGGATGAACAAGGGACCCATAGCCACAGCCATTCATCCAACTCAGGATAAGCCTAATGTGTTTGTG
>PVHP010038621.1:0-16788 GCA_004024765.1 Zapus hudsonius | reverse complement strand
AAAAAAAAAAAAGTCACCATCCAATGAACTGGTTCCTGGCCACCAAGAGGATGGCTTTCTGGAAGAGCTCCTCCATAAGAGGACAGTCCTGGAGAACCTGTCCCAACCCCCTCCCCCATTTGCAGGGGTGTTGTGTGTGTGTGTGTGTGTGTGTGTGTGTGTGTGTGTGTGTGTGCACGCGCGCTGGCCACCACTGCTTGGTCACATAAACTGCCATCTATCTGGCTGTGCCTGGCGCCGCTCCTCAGGAAAAGGATCTCCATCCAAGACCCAAGCCTGGGCCCATAGGTGGTATACGGATGGACTCCAGGTAGCCAGAGAAATCCCTCAAAGCCTGTGCACACTTGTCTCTGTACTCACTATTCTGGAGAGAAAGCCCTTGGACTGTCAAAGGTCCTGAAGCCAGAGGTAGGATCGTGGTGAGTTCAAGTCCACCCTGAGACTACATAGTGAATTCCAGGTCAGCCTGGGCTAGAGCAAGACCCTATCTTCGAAAAACCAAACAAACAAACAAACAAAAAAAGAGCTGCTTAATGCTAGGAATCCAACCGAAATCTAGTAAAGGTATCCATGGTAATAAGATAGGAAGGCATGCTGTTAAGAGGTGCAAAATAACAGTGCTGTCTTTCCAAAACAAAAGAAAGTATAATTTGATGGCCAAAGCTGCAGTCCTAAAGGGCTGGGCAGTCCACTCGCCTCTTCTTCTAGCCTAGGTAAGGAAAATGAGACAAGAGAGGTTCAACCCAAGACCACTAATCACAGAGCTGCTAAATTGCAAAGCTTAACCTCAAACTAAGCAGGGCTTCTGCCAGAATGCCAGAGCATGAAATTATGCTTATACATTTTTAGAATGGGTTTGACCAAGATCTCCCATATCCTTATAAATATGCCATACCAATAAGGTGACATTCTAAAATTTTGAAATCAGGCAATTTAATACATTTAAATTTAGAAGCCCCTTCCTTTCTCCTTGGGGGATACATTCAAGGCTAGTGGATGCCTGAAACCACATATATTTTTTCATGTAGATAGGTACATGTGATAAAATTTAGTTTATAAATTAGGTATAAGAGACTAACACTTAATAGAAAATTAAAACAACATATCACTTGATCTGATAACCGAGATGGGTACTAAGTGACTAATGGGTGTGTGATGTGGACAAGAATGGATACCAGAAGACCTGGCGAGACCTGGAGATGCCTGCCTGGAATCCTAGCCCTCCCAAGACTCCACATATCAAGGAAGATTTCTCGGGCCATGAAGTTCATGGGCATCCCGGGCAATATAGCAAAATCCTGTCTGTAAACAGTAACAAGAAGACCCCTTGGGTAGCGTGCACAAGATTTCATCCCATTACTCAGAATGATGTGTGTGCCTTTTAACTTATGGTTTATTTCTGGAATTTCTCTAACATTTTCAGACTTTAGGCAATGGACACTGTGGATAAACCTATTTTATAAAAAGATTCTATGGCGAATCTCAGTGGCTCATTATTCCTTATCCTGTTGTATTAGGACTGCAACTTTGACTTTTTTGCTGGTGTTTGAACCAGAGGCCTCAAGCCTCCTGGGCAAACAAGCATGCTGTTACTGACTTACACCCCATAGCTGACTATAACTTTCAAAAGCAGCACAGATCTCAAGTTCACTACGTGAAACACTTCAAAGAAAGACAGCTAAGATAGCTAATCTTAAAAAGATGAGTCCAGGGCTGGAGAGATGGCTTAGTGGTTAAGGTGTTTGCCTACAAAGCAGAACGACCTGAGTTCAATTCCCCAGTGCCCACATAAAGCCAGATGCACAAGGTAGCACATGTATTTGCAGTGGCTGGAGGCCCTGGAGCATCCCTTTTCTTTTTTTTTTTTTTTTTTTTTTTTTTCGGTTTTTCGAGGTAGGGTCTCGCTCTAATCCAGGCTGACCTGGAATTCACTATGTAGTCTCAGGGTGGCCTTGAACTCACTGCAATCCTCCTACCTCTGCCTCCCAAGTGCTGGGATTAAAGGCGTGCACCACCACGCCCGGCTTGGAGCATCCCTTTTCTGTCTGCCTTTTTCTCAGTTCTCTCACTCTCTCTCTCAAAATATTAAATAAAAAAAAAAGATTGAGTCCAGGACAGGAGTGGCAGTACATGCCTTTAATCCCAGCACTCGAGAGGCAGTGATAGAAGGATTGCAGTGAGTGGCCAGCTTGAGACTACATAGTGAATTCCAGGTCAGCCTGGGCTACCTTGGTGGGGAGGGAAGGGAAGATTGAGTCCATCGAGCAGACTTCCCAGTGGATGTGACAATTCCACTATGTAACCTCAATAGCACTGCCTAAATACTAGAAGGTTTCTCTTAATACAGGGAATGGGGTCATTTATAAATTAAACTGAAAACAACCTTTCCAGTCTCGGGTTCACAAACACCGTATGTGTGGTAGAACCAAAAGGCACCAATTATTCTAAAGTCAGATTATAAAATGATTGCTGTCATGAGCCAAGGGTAGAGGCACACAACTGTCATCTCAGCCCTTGGGAGGATGAGGCAGACTCCTCTCTCTCCCTCTCTCCCTCTCCCTCTCCCTCTTTCTCTCTCTCCCACCGCCTCTCTCTAAAGGTGTAAAACAGGCCTTGGGAAGCACCTGTGGCCTGAAAAGCCCGACCGATTCCCAAAGCTTTCTTGGCGTCAGTCTCCGAGCAGGTCTGTCTGTCCATTCTATTTTGGGTCAAGGAGGCCGTCTGCCACCCCAGGTGACCTCAAGGGGACAAGCTAGGTTCGGCAGGCTGCAGCAGGCCAGGCGAGCCCCACCACCAAATTCCGTAACGACGATCAGAGCCAGAGACAGCAGTGCGGTCTGGCCGTGTGCATGTTGGGGGGGGGGGTCCCCCGCAGTCCGCGTGCCCCGAGAAGCGGGGACTCCCGGGGCACGCGGAGCGAGGTCAGCAGCCTGCAGGCTCGCGAGCTCGCGCGGGGCCCGGCTCTGGACCGAGAACTGACAGCTCACGTTCCTGGGCGGCGTGACCTTGAACTCGGGGCTCTACCGCTCTCCGCCTCGGTTTCCCCGTCTCTCGAGGGGGTGGGGGTGGCTCACCGAGAAGAAAACGCTCCTCCCGGCGCTGGGCACGACGCCCGCGCTCGTAAGCGGAGGCTCCCGGCCGGAGGAACCGGGGAAGCCCCGGGCAGGGAGTCCCCGGGAGGCGGATCCCCCCCCTCCGCCATCCCGGACACTCACCGAGCACATCGGCCGTGCGGTGGCGGGCCACGAAGCACGCGTCGTCCCCGTAGCACGCGCCCTTCTTCAGGAGGCCCTTACGGAAGTCCTTGCCGAAGCCGCAGCCCGCCGTCACCAGCCCGTAGTCGCCGCCGCCTCCGCCGCCGCCGCTGCCGCCGGCCCGGGGGTCGGTCTGCGAGAGGCCGCCGAGCACGGCGCGGGCCACCAGCCGCCCGTACGAGAGGACCGAGAACATCGCCGCCACCGCCCCCCCGAGGAGGCGGGGGGCCCGGGGAACAGGAGGACGCCGAGGCCCGGAGCCGGCTCTCTCCTCAGCCGCAGCCCCGCCGCCGCCGCCGCTGCCGCCGCCGCCGGGGTGCTCGTCACGGCGGCGCGCAGCAACCACCGCCGCCCCTACCCGACGCGCGGGGCCCCGCACACGCTCCACCGCGCGCACCGGAGCCAGAGCGAGGTCAGAGCCCACGGCTCCTTCGCCTCAGCCTGAGTGGGGTTCGAGATGCAGCCGCCGCGGCCGCCGCCATCTTCCGCACCACTAGCGTGTTCCGGGCCGCGCCGGCAGCGCCGCCCCCAGGGCCAGGCCTCCAGCCACGCCCACCTCGGGCACAGGCCCCGCCCCCTCGGGTTCCAATCCTTATGCAGTCACCGAAATTGAGCATGCGCACAGGGCGTGGGTGCAATGCCTCCTGGGAATGGTAGTCCAGAAGTTGTAGTCACTTTTGACTCGGCTACCGCAGACCGGGTTTCCCAGATGCCCGCAGGTCATTGAAAATGACTGGTAGGCGGGCAGCTTCGGTGTGGGGGATTCTTCCTGTTTACCCCCCTCTGGTTTGAACCAACTTCTTTTCTCCTTCTTTGTTTCTTTTTTTCTTTTTTGAGTCAGGGTCCCATGTAGCTCAGGATGGCCTCAAACTCATTTCGTAGCCTAGGCTGCCATTGAATTTTTGATCTCCCTGCTTCTGAGTGCTGGGATTACAGGTCGTGCATCATTACGCCCAATTTAACCGTCTGTTTTACCGGCACACGTGTGTGTGTGTGTGTGTGTGTGTGTGTGTGTGTGTGTGTGTCCACATCCCTTTAAACGAAAACCTTAGATAAACCAAATTTAGAGCACCTTTAGTTTAAAAGAGGGAGGGCCTTACTTTTCTGTTTGTTTGTTTGTTTTTAAATATTTTATTTATTTATTTTTCAAGCAGAGAGATACAGAGAGAGAGAGAGAGAACACCAGGGCCACCACCTTGTGGGTCTGGCTTATGTGGGTCCTGGGGAATTGAACCCAGGGCCTTAGGCACCAAAGGCAAGTGCCTTATCCACTGAGCCATCTCTCCAACCCTGTTTGTTTGTTTTTTGAGGTAGAGTCTCACTCTTGCCCAGGCTGACCTGGAATTCACTATGTAGTCTCAGGATGACTTACCTCTGCCTCCAAAGTGCTGGCTTTAAAGGCATGTGCCACTATGCCTGACCCTGTTTTATTTTCTTTAAGCTTTCAGCACACCTCTAACAAAGATATGGTGTAGCCTTTACCATTGACTAATATATTAACTACTATGATATTATGATATTGACCATTATAAGTAACTTATTTTCCTCTGAATTTATTTAGGTTGAAAAACAATATTACTGGGAAGTTTCTAATCTAGTGGGAAATTTAACTCATCAAATATCTATTTTTTTGTTTTGTTTTGTTTCAAGGTAGGGTCTCTAGCACAGGCTGACCTGGAACACTATAGCTCAGGCTGGCCTTGAACTCACAGTGATCCTCCTACCTCTGCCTCTCAAGTGCTGGGATTAAAGGCGTGTGCCACTACGCCAGGCGAACATTCTAGTTTTATACATGCATAAAATGATACACAGTCTAGCCCCTGGATACCTTTTCCACCCATTTGTGCTTCAGCCTTTTCTCTAACGGGCCTCCAGCCATGCTAACAGCTGCCTCAAGACCTTTTGTCCTTGCTACCCCTTAGGATGTAATTCCACTTCTGAGGGTACCATGTTTTTTGTTGCTGTCTTGAAACATTTGGGCACACAGTAAATGCTTCCTGAAAGGATAAATGGAGAGCCGGGCGTGGTGGCACACGCCTTTAATCCCAGCACTCAGGAGGCAGAGGTAGGAGGATTGCTGTGAGTTCAAGGTTACCCTGAGACTACATAGTGAATTCCAGGTCAGCCTGGACTAGAGCAAGACCCTACCTCGTCAAACAAAAAACAAAACAAAAAACAAAAAGAATAAATGGAAGTGTTTCACTACAGCCTAAGTTGCCCAAAGACAGGGATCACTTGAAGTCCTAGGAGCTCATGCAATGCCTGGCACACAGTAGGTGACTTTGTAAATGTCTGTTGGGTAAAAGAATAGTGGAATAGAAATCATAAGTGATAAAAGAAATATTTTTGAATAAGGAAATGGTTCGATGAATGAAGTTCCCAAACCTTAGAGAGTTGAGCTTTGGGACAAGTGATCCATTTGGAATAATTTTTAGTTTAGTTGTAACATAAACCTATGTCCTTTTCCAGTTCACTTTTGACAGGATTTGCAGTTACTTTGGGGATTCCCATCTGGTTCTTTAAATGCTTCTTTATTTATACTTTAATATACCTAATGTCCTGCCAACCATCCACTCAACACACATTCTGTTTCCCTAATTACTGTCACCATTAAACACTTTTACAGTTCACAATGTGCCAAGTATAAGTTTCTGTACTCAAGGGTTTTCACAAAAATTGAACCAGTGAAGTTACATTACTTCACATGGCAAGTGGTATGTAATCAAATATATTAATAACATTAAAGATCATTTCCAGAATAAAAGCATAGCATTTTCAACAAAGCAATCACACCTTGCTATTTTTTATGCCACAAGAATTAGAGCATGCAGCCGGGTGTGGTGGCGCACGCCTTTAATCCCAGCACTTGGGAGGCAAAGGTAGGAGGATTACCATGAGTTCAAGGCCACCCTGAGACTACAGAGTGAATTCCAGGTCAGCCTGGACTAAAGCGAGACCCTACCTCGAAAAACAAACAACACAAAAAAACGAATTAGAGCATGCCCAGGGGAGGAGGTGGCACCACTTGGAATCCTCTTCTTGGCATTTCTGTCTCTGCTGTAAAGGTTGGTCATTGAACTATGCACACCACTACTAATTCCTAGCCAGCCTGTCAGGTAATTCTACCCCAAGGACAAGCTTTTTAAAAATGGTATGTCAACCCCTGTTCCTCAGCTCCCGCAGACCAATCTGACCTCTCGTTTGTAAGGCACGTATTACTCAATTTCCCTGTCAGTCACAAGAACCGGTTGGTTTGGACCAGTTGGATTGGACCGGTAGGAACAGAAAATGTTCACTTGTCTGCCATCGCTTAGCTGACATCCCAGCGAAGCCAGCAGCGAGTGCTCTCGTGGCTGTTCCTCTCAGTCTAGTGACTGGAATAACACGTGCCCAGGGTTTCCAGCAGTGAGACTCCTGCAGGTGGGTTGGGCACCGAAGCGCTTGGCAAACAGAATCCTGGCTCAGAAGCAACTTTGCACTTTGGGGTAGAGGAGAGGAAACAGAGCTTCATCTGGGTTCCTTTGCCCCGTTCGTTAATCCTAGAGCCAGCTCTCAGAAGTTCCACCTGGGCAGAGAAGCCCAGAGAGGGGGCTTCGCAAAACAGCCTCCCTGCCCTCCCCTCCCCTCTGCTCTCCTCCCCTAGAGACATGATTCATGGTTGACATTTCACTGGACCTAAGAAGCCCTGACACTTCTTCCTTAACAGTTACATTCCAAGCACTTCAAGGATTCCTGGGAGGTCACTAGCTGCTCTCAGAGGCCAACAAGCGGTGCAAATACCATCTGGGCTCCCTGGGCACCTCTCTGGCATTAGGAAAGTTCTTCGCACTGGGGTTACCAGCTCCTAAAAAAAGAAGAGAGAGAAAAAGGAATGAATTTTCTAACGAGATCTCCCTGCCACACTGGGACAACTGACCTCTTCTGATTTCTTTCTTTGCCAGCCTGGTCAACAGGAACACTCCCTGCTCGTGTCAAGGCCTTTCAACTTTAGCACTGTTGACTTTTAGGGCAGGATATGTCTTTGATGGAGGAGGGAGTGTTCTGGGCTCCAAAGGGGTAACCCTGGCCTCTAACCACTAGGTGCTAGTAGCACACTGTCCCCCTCAGTTGGGACAACTGAAAATATCTCCAACTATTGCCAAACAAACCTGGGTGGGGAGGGGGCGGACACAAAATCAGTCGTGGTTTAGAACAACTGAGTTCTAGAAATGTCAGGTAAGTGATCAAATATTTGTCAAGCATGTTTGTTTGA
Source organism: Zapus hudsonius (assembly GCA_004024765.1). Lineage (NCBI taxonomy): Eukaryota > Metazoa > Chordata > Mammalia > Rodentia > Dipodidae > Zapus > Zapus hudsonius. The sequence goes on along the minus strand of PVHP010038621.1, from coordinate 9,282 downwards.
GACAGTCTGTAACTGCATGGTGGCAGTCACAGTGTAGTAGAGACTGTGTGAAGCAGTCCTCTGAGAAAAACAATGAGCGCTATCGTTTTTTTACAAAATTATTTATTGATTTCCAAGGAGACAGAGAGAGAGAGTGAATGAATGAATGAATAAGGACACACCAGGGCTTCCAGCTGCAAACAAACTCTAGATCCATGCATCACTTTTATGTGGGTACAGGAGAGTCGAACCCAGGTTCTAGATTTTGCAGACAAGCACCTCAACTGCAGAGCCATCTCTCCAGCCCAGTGATTGCCATCTTTATCAGAAGCAGCCATGGGACTGGAGAGATGGCTCGGTGGTTAAGGCACTTGCCTGCAGAGCCTAATGACCCAGGTTGTATTCCCCAGTACCCATCTAAAACCAGATGCACAAAGTGGTGCATGCATCTGGAGTTCATTAGCGGTGGCTGGAAGCCCTGTCACACCTATTCTCTGTCTTTCTCTCTCTCTGTCTGTCTCTCTGCTTGCAAATAAATAAAATATTTTTAAATAGCAGCTGTGGGGCTGGAGAGATGGCTCAGTGGTTAAGGCACTTGCCTAGAAAGCCCCTAGAACCCACATAAAGCCAGAGGCAGAGAGGCACATGTGTCTGGAGTTTGTTTGCAATGGCTGCAGGCTCTGGTGCGCCCATTCTCTCTCTGTGTCCTCTCTATCTGTCTCTACTTGCTAATAATTTTTTTTTTTTTTGGTTTTTTCGAGGTAGGGTCTCACTCTAGTCCAGGCTGACCTGGAATTCACTCTGTAGTCTCAGGGTGGCCTTGAACTCATGGTGATCCTCCTACCTCTGCCTCCCGAGTGCTGGGATTAAAGGCGTGCGTCACCACGTCCGGCTAATAATTTTTTTTTTTAAAAAAAAAGCAGTTGTGACCACACACAGAGCAGTCTCCTGGTTGAGCCTGTTTACATTCCTCCATGGAAAGGGGAGAGGGGCGGGAAAGATAGACCCTCACCTGAGATGGCAGGTAAACCCTGTGCCAGCTATACTGCGTGATGTACCAGATCTCATAGATAGTATAGACAGAGAGTAAAATGTCAAGGTGGAGGAGCACCCCTCTCCAGTCACGGGGAGGCTGCTATCCATGCTGGAAAGAAACCTTTCAGTGCCGCTCTTGGGGGGTCTCCACATTCCTGTGAGTAACCCCTTGCCCATCCTCTGTCAGCCCAACAAACCCATTGGTTTGCCAAGGAAACTTTGGTGGACTCAGCCTTTAGTTGGTTGGGGGTCTCCTGCCTGGGAGAGCCAACGCTCATCAGCTTCTCTCCAGAAAAAAAGTTCACACAATAGTGGCAAAAATTCAGTAAATGTAGAGAAGAAAAAAAAAAGTGCCAGCAGTTGAGATAATGGAGATATTCGGGAAGGAGAAATGAGGCCTTTGCTGGGGTGAAGAACTCAGGACACTTCATGAAGAAGTGACATTCATGGCATTTATAAGAGGCCTGAATGAGCCGGGCGTTGTGGCTCACGCCTTTAATCCCAGCACTCGGGAGGCAGAGGTAGGAGGATCGCCATGAGTTCAAGGCCACCCTGAGACTACAGAGTGAATTCCAGGTCAGCCTGGACTAGAGTGAGACCCTACCTCGAAAAACCAAACCAAACCAAACCAAACCAAACAAAAAAAGACACACAAAGGGTGAAGAAAAAAAATAAACTGGCTCCCTCTGGTGCAGTTCATATCCCCCTACCCTATGGACAGATCCAGTGTGCGCACTGAGGAGGGACCCCAGTGGCTAGGGGACAGAGAGGAGGGAAATGGGGGCACCATCACAAGATTTGCTCATACAATGTATGTAATTATTCGTAATAAATATATTAATTTTAAAAAAAGAAAAATATTTTAAACAGGGTCTTGCTAAGAAGCCATGGCTGGCCTTGAACTTGCTCTGTAGCTCAGGTAGTTCTTTTTTTTTTTAATATTTTATTTATTCATTTTCAAGCAGACAGATGAGAGACAGAGAGAGAGAGAGAGAGAGAGAGAGAGAGAGAGAGAGAGAGAGAGAGAACCAGGGCCACCACCTTGCGGGTCTGGCTTATGTGGGACCTGGGGAATTGAACCCAGGGCCTTAGGCACTGGAGGCAAGTGCCTTAACCGCTGAGCCATCTCTCCAGCCCTAACTCAGGTAGTTCTTGAACTCACAATCATCCCACCTCACTGTCCTGAGTAACTGCGTTACAAACCTGGGCCACCTGACCCAGCTACTAAATGTTTTTAATATGCCAAATAAGAACAGTGATAATAACTGTAATGGGACAGATGTCATAGACTGAGTGCCTACCATGAGCTTCCCTGCACCATCTGATTAGCTATTAAACCACACAAGAGTCCCATCCTGTCTGCGATTTTCTTCATAACCCACATCTGTTTTAATGTCTATTCTCCTGGACAAATAAGTCCCTCCAGAGCAGTTTTTATCCATTTTATTCATTGCGGCCCTTTAATTCCTTCGGGAACAGTGCCTGGTACACACCATGTTAAGGAAATGCAAATGCTGTTGTGTAAAGGGACCCTAGCAATTACACAGAACACGAAGCTCCTTTAACAGCTCAGGAAAGGGACCGAAAAATAAGTTCATCCTACAGGAAGCCAGTGGTTGGAGCTGGACTGAACTAAAGGCCTGGAAAGGTGTCCTGGGCACATGGAACGCCACCCCGCAAAGCCCAGTTGGAAGAAACTGCCAGGCTCTTTCCAGTTAATTCATTTCTCTGCACTGTGGGAGATGGGGGTCGTCTCCCTTCCTGGAATTCAGTCCCCTGCTTCTCTGATACTAAATTTTGTTTCCTTGAAGGAACAATCTAATACCCTGAGGTACTTGCATTTGGGTAGACCTGGATCAGTGCACCTAGTAGTCACGTGACCCAGGGTTGTATCTCTTTCTCTCTCTCTCTTTGTTTTTGGGTTATTTGTTTATTTATTTATTTAAGAGATAGAGTGAGAAAGAGGTAGATAGAGAATGGGCAGCCAGGGCCTCCAGCCACTGCAAACGAACTCCAGACACATGCACCACCTTGTGCATCTGGCTTTACGTGGGTACTGGGGACTTGAACTCAGGTCCTTCTGCTTTGCAGGTAAATGCCTTAATTGCTAAGCCATCTCCAGTGTTTTTTTGTTTTTTGATGTAGGGTTAGCCCAAGCTGACCTGGAATTCACAATGCAGGCTCAGGCTGGCCTCCTGCCTCTGCCTCCCGAATGCTGGGATTAAAGGTGTGGGCCGCACACATTGCATTGTGATTGGACCGAAGAGAAAAACGACCTTCCCCAAACCAGACCACTGAAACTCAATTATGAGATGATGCTGGAAGTATTAGGAAATAGAAATTCCCATCAGGGTTCCGGAGCTGGTAGGCTAATTGGGAAGAACTCACTGGAAAGACAGTGAAGGAGAGCCCAGGGATGGCACTACTCAGAGGCCTGATGACATCCATCAATGCCCTGAATCTAGCTTGGCCGGAGGGACCGTCAGCCCCTGAGCCACACCGGGTCCACATTGGACTAAGCCTCTGGTTTTGGCTTGCAAAACAGTAAATCCTGACAACGCGTCATGTGACCAGGTTCCTTGGCTGCAGGACTGATTCAAGAACAAAGTTCCCAAACCAAAGGCAGCTGCTAGGAGGGAACTTCTCTGCTGATTTGCATAGAGGAGGGGGAACTCGCCCTTCTCAGCACAGAAATTCCGGACTTCTTTCCTGGGCCACCGAGTGGTGCTTCTCAATCCTGCCTCCTCTCTATTCCTCACGTGTATGTGTGTGGCGTGCATGTGTTAGGAGGTCAGAGGTCATATCAGGTGCCTTCCTCCATTGCTTTGCACCTTTTCTTCTGTTTGTTTGTTTCAATTTTTCAAGGTCTCACTCTAGCCCCAAATGACCTGGAATTCACTCTGTAGTCTCAGGGTGGCCTCGAACTCATGGAGATCTTCCTACCTCTTCCATAACAGGACTCTTCTTTTTTTTAATATTTTATTTATTTGTGAGAGAGTGAGAGAAGGAGGCAGATGGAAAATGGCTGTACAGGTCAGGGTCTCCTGCCACTGCAAACAAACTCCAGGCACATGAGTCACCTTGTGCATCTGGCTTTATGTGGGTACTGGGTAATTGAACTCTGGTCCTTTTGCTTTGCAGGTGAACACCTTAACTGCTAAACCATCTCTCCAGTCTTTTTTTTTTTAATTTTTTTTTGGGGGGAGTTCTTTCAATGTAGGGTCTCACTCTAGCCCAGGCTAACCTGGTACTCACTCTGTAGTCTCAGGCTGGCCTCAAACTCATGATGATTCTCCTACCTCTGCCTTCCAAGTGCTGGGATCAAAGGCATGTAACACCATGCCGGGCCTTCACCTTATTTTTTGAGACAGGGTCTCTCACTGAACTTGGGACTAACTAGCCAGCAAGGCCCGGGAAGCCTCCTGTCTCTGGCTCCCCAGTGCTGGATTGCCTGGCTTTTGTGTGGGTTCTGGGCGTCTGAATTCAGGTTCTCATGCTTGCATGGTAAATCACTACCTACTGAACCATCTGATCTCTCTGGCCCCAACTCCCTTCTTCCCTCCTTTTTTTCTTGCTGTGCCCTGAACTTTGAACACTATGAACACTGCTTTATTGGAGTCTATCTCTGAGGAAAAGGCTTATAGTCAGTCCCCACCCTAGGACGAAGAAGATCTCTTGGATTTTGAGGGCAGCTTGCTTGATGAAGCCAGGTCTCCTATCAGCCTTGTAAACCGAGCTGATTCTGTGGAACTTTAGTTTCCTGACTCACACAGCTATTTCCCAAGTGGGTTTGGTGGTTGGAAAGACCAAGAAGGGTATAATTAATCATCACCTCACAAACCCCAACATGTTCATTGAAATTTTCTCTACAAACAGCTTGGAGAGGGCTGGAGAAGTAACTCAGTGATTAGGGCACTTGCCTGCAAAGCCTAACAACCCAGGTTCAATTCCCCAATACCCACGTAGGGCCAGATACAGAGAGTGATGCATGGGTCTGGAGTTCATTTGCAGTACCTAGAGGCCCTGGTGTATCCATATTCTCTCTCATTCTCATTGTCTCTCTTTCTCGCTCTCTCTTTCTCTCTCTGCTTGCAAATAAAGTAACACACAGAAATTATCGGTGCAGGCCAGCCCTGGGCAGAAAGGTGACCGTGGATCAGGTGGTTCTTGATGTGAGCAGTTTGTGACAGCTAGGGCTGTTCAGCAAGATTGTAATGGGCAAAGGCCTGAGGACAAGGACCTCTGGGGCTGGCCTTGACCTCAGCAGGCAGCTGGAACAAGGATTAAATGACAGGGAAAAGCCATCCCAGAAGAGGCTTACCTTAAACTGCTGGTGGGCAGAGGTTTTCACTGCCTGCTGTGTCTCTTTCAGCCAAGATTTAGGCCAGATTGACTCTTGTTTATTGCAAAAAATTTGGGCATGGCTTTGGATTTGGTGATTCTAGACTCTGGCTTTACCCAGAGGATATGAGTCATTTTCATTAAAAACATATGAACAGTACATGATGGCTCATACTGAGATCCCTGGCATTTAGGAGGTGGAGGCAGGAGGATCATGAATTTGAGACCAGCCTGCTTGGGCTGGGCAGAGGATGTGGCTCAGTTGGTAGAGTTCTTGCCTAGGATTCATGAAGTCCTGGGTTCAGTCCAAAGAGCTATATAAACTGGGTGTGGTAGAACATGCCTGTAATTCTAGCACTCAGGAGGGTAGATGCCAGAGAATCAAGTTCAAGGTCAAAAATTTTTTTTTAATTAAAAAAAGAAGTTCAAGGCTAGCTAGTATATAGGGCTACATAGCTAGTCTGAGGCCAGGCTAGGCTAGCTATATCAGCTCCTTTCTCCAAAAAAAAAAAAAAAAAAAAGAATTCAAAGCCAGCTTGGGCTACATATTAAGTCTCTGTGTCAAAAGAAATGCCTAAACCGGGCATGGTGGCGCAGGCCTTTAATCCCAGCACTCGGGAGGCAGAGGTAGGAGGATCGCTGTGAGTTCAAGGCCACCCTGAGACTACATAGTGAATTCAGGTCAGCCTGGGCTAGAGCAAGACTCTACCTTGAAAAACCAAAAAAAGAAAGAAAGAAAGAAAAGGAAAAAAAAGAGAGAGAGCAGATACCAATGTTCATTTATTTTTGTTTTGTTAAGATGGGGTTTCACTCTGTAACATAAGCTGGCCGGAAGCTCATGGCACTCCTCCTGCCTAAGCCTTCCAGGTGCTAGGATTACAGGCATGTACCACCGTATTTGACTTCTTTTGTTTTGTCTTGTCCCCCCCCCCCCCAGGGTCTCGCTCTACCAGGCTGACCTGGAATCCACTCTGTAGTCTCAGGCTGACCTTGAACTCACAGCGATCCTCCTACCTCTGCCGCCTGAGTGCTGTGTGCTTCCATGCCCAGCTCGATACCTGCCTTTTAAAACTTTCTGGAAAAGCCAAGTGGTGCTTGCCTTTAATCCCAGCACTCACAGCATGTGAGGAAATACCTGTAAATCCTGTATCCAACAAGGAGTTAATGTCCAGGATACATAAGGAACTCCTGCAGCTCAACAACAGCAAACTCAACGCAAATGAAAATTGACAAAGAAGGGCTGGAGAGATGACTCAGCAGTTAAGGCACTTTTTTCCAGATTCCAATCCCCAGCACCCATGTAAACCAGATGCACAAACTGGTGCATGCTTCTGGAGCTCATTTGCAGTGGCAAGAGGCCCTGGTGGCCCCATTCTCTCTCTCTCTCTCTCTCTCTCTCTCTCTCTCTCTCTCTCTCTGTACAAATAACATTTAAAAAATTAAGAAAAATAAAAGTGGATTTGGGGAGGTCAGAAGTTGAGAACTGCCAGGTATGGTAGCACACGCCTTTAATCCCAGCACTCGGGAGGCAGAGGTAGGAGGATTGCTGTGAGCTCAAGGCCAGCCTGAGTCTACAGAGTGGATTCCAGGTCAGCCTGGGCTAGAGGGAGACCCTACCTCAAGAGAGAAAAAAAAGGTAAGAGCTGAAATGGGGAAGTGAAATGTCTATGAGATCCCAGAGATCCAATTTCAGTCCAGGACTGGATTAAGATGGAATGATTCCCTCCATGGGTCATTTTTAGCTATAGAAAGAATTATGCCTTATTTGGATGGAGAGGAAGAGAATGTGGGAGGAAATTAAATGGGTTTTTCTTTGTATTCTTGCCAAGGCACAAAACCTCTGTTCCCACCACTAAGGGCTTCTCTCTTTTCCTCCTCTGTTGGACACTGAAGTGAAAAGCAATTTTGAATCCCTCCTTTCTTTACCTCCCACCCAAGCTCTCTGTCAGCTGACAGGCGCCAGTTCCTAGGAAACAGCAAACGTCTAACAAGCCAAATGTCAAAAATTAAAACACGATTCACTCAAGTACGGAATGAACACACGTCAAAAAAAAAAGTATTGAACTAGCCGAAGAACAAACAGTAAACTGGTGAGGCTGCTTCAAAGAACACTTTGAGGAAGTGGGAAACTGAATTAGATGGAAAACTGGCTAATCTGCAGGTACTAAAAGCTATCGGCCTACTGGCTTCTGTTTCCTGCTGGAAGGTAACAGTTCAGAACTCCCCTAAACCAGAATCTGAGCCTTAACCCAAGCCGGGTGGTATGTGACTGTCATCTCTGCACCCACGAGGAGGCAGGAGGATCATGGGTTTGAGGCCAGCCTGGACTACATGGTGAGGCTATGTCTTTAAAAAATGAAGGGGGGAGAGAGTGGATCTGAGTCTTTAACAGTAAATAGGTACATTGTTTGCCCTAAATATGTGGCTTGTGGGCCACATAGGCACACACACCCCCAATTTGCCGTCTGTGCTGTTAATGAAGTTTTATTGGGACACGGCCATGCTCATTATGTATGCGTTTGCTTACAGCTACCAACAAAGTTATCAACATGATACAGCGCAATGCCTACAATACGTGCTTTCTGGACCTTTGCAGATCAAGTTTGCAGAGCCCTGCCACAGAATTAAACAATCAAGTGGCCGCTTCTAGATGGTGTTTGGTTACCACCACTCTCTCTTGGTCTTCTTTCTTTTCTTTCTTTTTTTTTTTTTTTTTGAGGGTCTCACTCTAGCCCAGGCTGACCTGGAATTCACTCTGTAGTCTCAGGGTGGCCTCCAATTTATGGAGATCCTCCTACCTCTGGGAGTAAAGGTGTACACCACCGTGCCCAGCTCTTGGTCTTATTTCTAACTTTTGGATAATTCTTCATAAAATGAAGACATTTTGGCTTAACATTGCGTGTTAACTCTTACCTGTGATTCCAAAACCCTTCCAAGCATAAGCTCAATCTTTGCTCTGAGGGTGTAGCTTATGAAACCTTACAAACCAATTTCTTTGCTTCTTCATGTTTTTTCTAATAATTGCTTTATATTTTATTTATTAATTTCAAGCAGAGAGATAGATAGATAGATAGATAGATAGAGAGAGAGAGAGAGAGAGAGAGAGAGAGAGCACCAGGGCCACCACCTTGTGGGTCTGGCTTATGTGGGTCCTGGGGAATTGAACCCGTGGCCTTAGGCACTGGAGGCAAGTGCCTTAACCGCTGAGCCATCTCTCCAGCCCTCATGTTTTTTTGAGATAGGGTCTCATGTAGTCCAGGCTGGCCTTGAATTCCCTGTGTGGCCAACTATGACCTGAACTTCAGATCCTCCAGTAACAGAGGATGACCTTTCACGTCCACCTACCTTGAAACCTCTTTCCAAGTGCAAGTAAGCCTTAAAAAAAACAACTGTGCATCTGGCTTATGTGGGTACTGGGGAATCGAACCCAGGTCCTCAAGCTTTGTGAGCAAGCACCTTTCACTGCCAAGCCATCTCTCCTTTTTTAACAGCTTTTGACTAAATGGAGTTTTTCTTCCTTGCTCAGCCCCGTGTTTTGATAATAAAGGCTTCCACCTGCAGGTCAAATGTGGAACTGCAATATTTGTGCCTGGGCAGGGAGTTCAACTTCAAGATTAACGGATTTATTATTATTATTATTATTATTATTATTATTATTATTTTGTTTTTTTGTTTTTTTTGTTTTTCGAGGTAGGGTCTTGTTCTAGTCCAGGCTGACCTGGAATTCACTCTGTAGTCTCAGGGTGGCCTTGAACTCATGGCAATCCTCCTGCCTCTGCCTCCCGAGTGCTGGGATTAAAGGTGTGCGCCACCACGCCCGGCTTATTATTATTATTTTTAAATATTTTATTTATTCATTTTCAAGCAGAGTGATAGAGAGATACAGAGAGAGAGAGAGAGAGAGAGAGAGAGAGAGAGAGAGAGAGA
>PVHP010038620.1:0-16795 GCA_004024765.1 Zapus hudsonius | reverse complement strand
CTGTTGTAGTTAATTCCTTAAGAAATGAACGAATGAATGAATGTGTCTGTAGGACACTCAGCACCTTTTTTTAAAAAATATTTTATTTATTCATTTTCAAGCAGAGAGATACAGAGAGAGAGAGAGAGAGAGAGAGAGAGAGAGAGAGAGAGAGAGAGAGAGAGAGAGAGAAAACCAGGGCCACCACCTTGTGGGTATGTGGGTCCTGGGGAATTGAACACGGGGCCTTAGGCACTGGAGGCAAGTGCCTTAACGACTGAGCCATCTCTCCAGCCCTCAGCACCTTTTATTAGACTCCATGGGAGTTTGTATAGCAGGAGGAAACTAGTGCTTTATGCTCAGTGTTCTGTGCAGGTGGGGAGGGCAGGTCCTTCCTTGGGACGGGCAGAAGAGACATGGGACAATGTGATCATCAAAACTCTAGCCAGACACTGCCAAATCTGGGGTGAGGTGCTGTGGCCTTCCGTGTGTTTATGTTATGACTGCCCGGCTTGCCTGTGGGGACAATGGTGCTAACAGGACAGTTTCCAGGCAGAATTGCTGGCGACTCATGGTTATGGCGTGCTAGGTGTCTCTGGGTCACTGCAGTGTCTGAAAGGTTCCTTCAAATAAAACCAGGTAACCAAGTTCCTTTGGTCACTTTGACTCACATTTATTGTTTTACCAACATCCTAGATTTGAGGAAAAATTCTCATTTCAAACTTTTTTTTTCCTATTTTGTTGAGGTAGGGTCTCATTCTAGCCCAGGCTACCTGGAATTCACTATGTAGTCTTAGGATCTCAGAGTGGTCTTGAACTCACGGCAATCCTACCATGGCTTCCCAAGCTCTGGGATTACAGGTGTGTGTCACGACCTGTTTACACTTATAATTCTTTTTCATATACTTTTTTCTGTAGATTTTCTTTGTGACAGAGTCTCACTCTTGCCCAGGCTGACCTGAGACTCACTCTGTAGGCCCAGGCTGGCCTTGAATTTACAGTGATCCTCTTACCTCAGCCTCCCAAGTACTGGGATTGTGTACACTACAGTGCCCCAGTTTCTGTAGAATTTTACCTGTTTCAGGGCACAGGAAGGGAGGGGGAGGAGCTAGCTAGGGTATAAATTGATGGAGACAGAATAGTGTGTAAATCATCAGGCCCCTGCTAGCACCAAGTTCACAAACCAGCCAACCAACATACCAGCTTGTGAGAATTCCTCTGAAGGAAGTCAGCTTTGAAAGTGACAGAGCATAACCTGGGCACAGGGGCAGGGAAGACTGGGGACTGAAGGATAGGGTGGTGGAGGAGAGACAAGGGAGCCGAGACTCAGAGCAACCCAGAGGTCTTCTCTATGGGTCAGAGGTACCAGGAGCTTGGTCCTCTCTACTCTAGGGACAAATGCCATCTGCTTCTCCGAGGAGGACCACCTGAGCAGAGAAGGCCTACTTACATCCCTTGTTCCCACTGTGCTGAGCAAATGATCTGGCTGCCACACAGGAAGCACTGAGCCGAGCTGAGGTGTTGCTCTGTGTCTGGATCCCTGCCCTAGTCCTGTGGGCAGGGAGGAGCCTGAGGGAGAGCTGTGCTGGGGGTCTGAGGAGCACTGATGCAGCCCCAGATGCAGTTAGGTAGGGCTGGGGACAAGGAGAATGAACAGGGATCCTTGTTCAGACTCTGATTTCTTTTCTTTTTTTTCCCCCTTTCCTTCCTTGTTCTGGTTTTCTTTTTCTTTCCTTTTTTTTTTTTTTTTTCTGAGGTAGGGGCTCACTCAAGCCCAGGCTGATTTGGAATTAACTATGTAGTCTCAGGGTGGCCTCCAATTCACCTCCTACCTCTGTCTCTTGAGGGCTGGGATTAAAAGTGTGCCCTACCACACCCAGCTCTTTTGTTTTTTTGATAGGGTCTCATGTGTCCTGGGCTGATCTCAAATTTGGCTGCAGCTGAGGACGACCTTAAACTTCTGATCCTCCTGCCTCTACCTCTTGAGTACTAGGATTACAGGCATGTACCACCATACCTTATATCCCAGGTTGGTCTCGAGCTTAACTATGGAAAGGCGGAGAGATGGCTTAGCAGTTAAGGTGCTTGTCTGCAAAACCTAAAGACCTGGCTGGTGTCGTAGTCAGCCACATGCCACTGGGATGAATCTTCAAACCAGGCACAATTTGGGGGAGAAAAGTATTTATTGAAGCTACAGATTGAGAGGAAGTTCCATAACAGTGAATGAGGCTGGCTCTCTTTCACAGGTCTGAGCAGAAAAACCCATCACCCACACCACACACACAAAACAGCAAACAGGCAGGAAGGCCAAAGAGAATATCTTCCCCTTTATATAGGTTTAGGATGGGGTCTTGCAATCCTATTCCAAATTTAATGACTTCCTGAGTCTCTGGAATTTCCTTCTTGCACTGCCAACACAGGAAAGGATGTTTACTTCTAGCTTCTTTGAGCTTCCTTACATCTTGCCCCCTATTAAGAGGCTGCCTTCCTGCAAACATCCTCAGAGACCCACCCAAGCTTACCTGAAAGGTCAAGTTGACATCAAAACTTAACCATCACACCTGGGTTCACTCCCAGTACCCATGTAAAGCCAGATGAACAAAGTTGTACATTTAAGCACCTGGAGTTTGTTTGCAGTGGGTAGGGGCCCTGGTGTACCCATTCTTTCTGTCTCTCTCTGTTTGAAAATATTAAATATATACTTTGGTATCAAATATATGCATAGTAACTGGTTACCACTCTGCAATTTGAGCTACATCATTGTTTTTAAAATACCCTTAAAGACCAGGTGTGGTGGTGCACACCTTTGATTCCAGTAGTTAGGAGGCAGAGGTAGGAGGATCACCATGAATTCAAGGCCAGCCTGAGACTAGAGAGTGAATTCCAGGTCAGCCTGGGCTAGAGCGAGACCCTACCTCCAAAAACAACAACAAAATACCTTTAAAGACGTTTCACTGGATTTAAAGTCCATTGACATGAACTTTCAAGATGGCAGGTATTTTGTTGTTTTCTGGTGCTCATGTGCATTCAGGGTCCTAAGCATGTTTGATAAGTGCTGTAGCACTGAGCCACATCCAGGCCCAAGATTACATTTGTCAATGAAAGAGTTGAAAATAACACTTCAGGTTTTTTATTTATATTTTTAAAAATATTTTATTTATTTTCAAGCAGAGAAATACAGAGAGAGCAAGAAAGGGAGAGAGCACCAGGGCCACCACCTTGTGGGTTTGGCATATGTGGGTACTGGGGAATTGAACCTGGGGCCTTAGGCACTGGAGGCAAGTGCCTTAACCGCTGGGCCATCTCTCCAGCCCAACACTTCAGGTTTTTGTGTTTATCTTTTAATGAGTGCTACATATCTTTCAATGATTAACACACCGAAGGGGGGGGGGGAAGACTTTGAGCAGGGCAGTAATGGTGCACGACTTTAATCCCAGCACTCAGGAGCCAGAGCTGGGAGGATCATGAGTTCAAGGCCACCCTGAGACTACATAGTGAATTCTAGGTTAGCCTAGGCCAGAGGGAAACCTTACCTTGAAAAAAACAAAACCAAAAAAGATACAGATAAATACAGATGGAGCCAGGCATGGTCATGGTGCACGCCTTTAATCCTAACACTTGAATATAGCGATGCAATACTCTTGCCTCTGCTCTCCTAATACTAGGGTTACAGGCATGTGCCACCATGTTTGATTTTGACATCCTTCTTTCTCTTACTTATAAACATTTTAGTTAGTGGCTATAAAGTACTCTATTCTAGGGAAATATTTTAACTTAAAAGCTTTTGCACCCCCCCCCTTTTTTAAGCTCTAAATATTGAGGCCATAATTGACCCAAGTTCTAGTACAGCCAATTCAGACTGACCTCTGGTGCTCCTTAAAATCCTTCTTGCCTTAGCAGCTCTCCTCCCCATCATTTGGACACCAAGTCCCGATTTCCCTTTAGCTGGACTTCCCACAGTACAAGCATGAAACAGACTTGGAGAGGAGTGGACAGGGAAGAGCCCTTCCGGAGCCCAGTAAAGTTCTCTAGCCCTCAGCTTTTTTTTTTTTTTTTTTTTTTAGCCCTCCTCTTTAGGAAGCATTGGAATCCTTATCACCAGCCGTTCTAGCAGATGCACCCCTTTCTCCACTGCTCACATACACACCCAGCAAGGGAATGAATTATTTTAAAATTAGAGATAATGAGACACATGTGGTTTTGTAAACCCAGTGGTCCACCAATTATATTGCACTTACGTGCCAGTTAATGGCTCGCCAGATAGTTTGTCTATGGCCTTATAGTTAATCCTTCCTTTTGGAAATCTAGAAGAGTTGGGACTGAGTCTTTCCTCTTCCCTATGGGCCCCTTCTCCCCTTTTATGCTGAGCAGAGCAGCTGTGGGCACTAGAGATGTGAGGGATATATACCCATGGCATCAAGTGACCTGGGCCCCTGGGAGGCTCTGACCTGAGCATCTGGCATGGTGGTTGAACCTGTTGGCATCAACCTGTGTCCCTGTTTCCACTCCTGGTCTCCTCCTGGAAGGTCTCGTTTCAACTGCTGGTTTCTGGGATTTTCTGTTAAGCCTTGGATCATGAAAGAAGACTGAGAAATTATGCTCCACCCAAAATTTCTAGGGGAATCATAATAGGCCATTCGAAGGGGAAAGTTGGGGTAAGCACCTTACGCTAGAGCAGGTGGCTGCATATCCAATTGTTCACTTATAGAATTGTTTTGTTGTAAAATAATGTCACTTTTCACAGCCTCTTTTATCATACAGCTAACAAACAGACCAGATTTGCAAATAAAGATTGAAAAATTGCAAAACGATTGCTGCTCGGAGGCCCCCCTGAGACTACATAGTGAATTCCAGGTCACCCTGGGCTAGAGCGAGATCCTACCTGGAAAAACAAAAACAAAACAAAAAACCCAACAACAAAAATAATTCTTTGCTGGCAGCTCGGTGTAGGCTTTATTATTTTTTTTTCATTATGTGTTTTTAGGATAGGATCGTAGAGTGCACGTGTTCTGCACAGCAACACTTAAGAGTCATTAAAGAATAATGAAACAGGAGACCTGGAATTTTTTGTTTCTCCTGGGTCTGTTCCTCACTTAAGTGACCTTGGACAAATCCATTCCTTTTCTCCTATCTGATTTCCATATATCTGTTTCAGGATAATGTTTGTGACTAAGATGCACTGTGAGGTCTTCAGATTACTAATAGAAGTTGGTGTCCTTCATCTATGAAATGTATCTCCTTCACTGTCCTAGGGGATGTCTTCACGATCCTGCCACAAAAACCCTTCACACACTGTTGGGGAGCACTGTCAACGCCTTCCGGGGCGGCTGGGATGTTCACAGGCCAGTTAATGAGAACTTGAGCTATGCAGTCTGCGCTGCTGAGGCTTCTGCAAACTGGAACCCTGGTAAACATGATTCCCGAACCAAGTTTTCCTGATTTCTGCCGTTTTCAACCTCTGGTTCCAGTGTGCCGACAGCACTGGACTGCCCTCTTCTTCCTTCCACTGCGACCCTACAATCCTGGGCTGTGCAAGATGGCTCACTGGGGCGGTGGGACCCTCTCCCAGGACAGCACCAGGGCAGCCAGCTGGGCTCCACATTGTTTCAGAGGCTTGCAAAACAGCCATCTTGCATCGGGCACCCCAACCCGGGAGAGCGCCGGCGTGGTCCCCTCGACCCCGGCACTGCCACTGAAGAGGACCCCCGGTGGTCCAGCCCGGGACCCAGCCGTCCATCCGCGGGCCACTCGGCCCGACCCAAGCGGAAGAGGGCGCGGGAGCTGGGCTTCCACTCGCCAGCATCCGGCTCGGCCCGGTGCACTCGCTCGGAACCGGGACGCGGCGGCCTCCCCGCCCCCACCGCCCCGGAGCCCGCGCCGTCTTTCCCCCCCTTTGCACCCCCCCTTCCCGCAGGCGGGGCGCCCGCCCGCGGCCTGCTCCCCTTCCCTCCCTTCCCCCACTTCCCCTTCAGCACCCCGAAGCCCGGCTGCGGGAGTCCGCGGAGGCGGCGGCCCCTCGGCGTGTCTTTGTGTTTGTACACACCGCGAGAGAGCGGGGCGGCGGCGGCGGGCGGGAGGGAGGAAGGGAGGGCGGGCGGGCGGGCGCGCGGGGGAGGGGCTTGCGCGGCGCGGGGGAGGGGATGGGCGGGGCTTCCGGGGAGAGGCGGGGCCGAGCCTTCCCTCCATTGTGTGTGATTGGCTGTCGGGCGGCGTGGGGCGGGGCGACGTCGGTGGGGGATCGCCTCCGTGTCAGCCATCTTTCAATTGTGTTCGCAGCCGCCGCCGCGCCGCCGCCGCCGCTCGCTCGCTGTCTCTCTCACGCACGCCAGCGCCGCCTCTAGCTCGCCCGAGGAGAAGGGGGGTAAGTTTCCCCGGAGCCCGGGCCCCGCTCGCCGGCAGCCTCCGACCGGGCCCGGCGGCTCCGGAAGGGGGTCCTCGTCGTCCTAGAGGTTCGAGCCACAAACTTTTTGGCCCAGAAACGGGGGCGGAGGAGCGAGTTCGCCTTTCTCGGCGGCGGCGGCGGCGGCTCCCGCGCCCGCCCGCCCGTCCTCCCGCCCGCCCGGGCCGGCGCTTTCTTCGCTCAGAACCCCCGCCGCCCCCTCCCGGGACCCCAGACCCTCCCCAGCACCCGCGCGGGCCCCTTAACTGTCCCCCCCGGGGTCCGGGCGCCGGTTCCGGGCCGCGGAAAGCGGTGGAATCGCCGCCGCTTCCCCGTCGCTCGGGCTAACCCGCTCCGGAGCTGAGCTGGATTCACCATCTTGTCTCTGCTCTCTGGTCACCGACCATATTTCTCTCTCTCTCTCCTCCCTCTCCCGGCGCTCTCTTCCCCATTTTCAAAAAGGAGGAAAAAAATTTTTTTGAAAGAACCATTTTTCTCCTTTTTTGGAGAAACGGAAACTTGATGCATTTGAGATGCAAAAATTATATATATAAAAAAAACTTTTGCATTTCGGAGGGGGGGCGGCACGTGGCGGGGAGACGGCTGTTTTTTTTCCTCTGTCTCCGAGCAATCCGGTGTTTTTGTCTCTCCGGGAGGGAGGAGGGGAGACGGTTTGCGATTGTTTCCATCGCGGTCCGCGCCGGGAGCCCCGCGGGGTGGGCAAGGCCGGGGACCCCGTGCCCAGCCCCGGGGGAGGCTCGCCAAAAGTTTCCGCGAGGCCGGGCGGGAGGACCGGCGGGCGGGCGCCGGTGCCGTCGCGGGACGGCTTTGTGGGTCGCCCGCCCTCGGTTGGAGCGGGTGGCGACCGCTGCCAGCTTCCCATCCGCCTTTTTTTAAATTTTATTTTATTTTTGTCAACATCACCGTACAGATGTAGAAGATATTTACAGCCATCCATCCGCCGCCAATGGGGGGGTGCGCTAAAATCCGATTTTTTTGGGGGGGAGGCTGTAATTCGACTCGACCTTTCCTGTGGTTTGCGGCTTGGTTCTTTCGACTTGTTTGTGGCTCGAATGTTTACAGACATTTCTGATTTCTACTTTAATTAGGGAAATTGGATCGAAGGCGCTGGGGGGGGGTCTTAACTGTTCGCGCCGTTTGTCGTTCGGAATTGTCTTTTTTTTTGAGAGTATTGTTGATAATTTTCTAGTATTTTTCTCCAGAAGTCATATTTGGGTAGTAGACATAGTATGCACCCTCCCGAGTTAATTATGTAACGTGAAGGACTTTTCTGGTCTAGGTTGTGTCTAGGTTGGGGGGACCCGTGATGGGAAAGTCCTATTTCTAAGTAGCTCAATGATCATTATTTCTTGGCGCCGATAGGTAGGTAAGGAGGTCTCTGTACCATGGCTCGTACCAAGCAGACCGCCCGCAAGTCCACCGGTGGGAAAGCACCCCGGAAACAACTGGCTACCAAAGCGGCCCGCAAGAGTGCGCCCTCCACCGGAGGGGTGAAGAAGCCTCACCGTTACAGGTAAGACTGCCCGAATGCATAGGCATATAATGCTTTTTTTCTTGCATACATTTAATTTGAAGCCATAACCTTACCTAAAGGCTTTAGGGAACCCAGTACTCACTGATAATAGCTAATAGTTGCCAGTTAAGTTAAAAAATTTTTTCACTATCAAAGTGATTTTTTTTTTGTTTGTTTTTTGAGGTAGGGTGTCAGTCTCAAAGTGATGCTTTTCTAATGCGTTTTTCAGGTTGTCCCTCCTCGCTTATGGTAAAATAATAGCTTGAGATTGGGAGGGGCTAATAAAGTTCTTACTCACCATGTTTACTTGATTGAATTTTCCCTCCTTTATTAGCTCCTGAGCTTTTGACCTAAGCAGTGTTGTTATGGACATCTGCCATTAGAGGGCAGTTGTCCTCCATACCTACATGGCCAAATTCCACAGTTAAAATAAAAGCTCATACAGTAGAGGGAAAAAAGTCAGAATTTATAGGCTCAATTTTATAGATAATGACTTTATTTACAAAAAAAAAAACTTTCATGTAGAAGAAACTATGCAATCCAGAGGGTTTTTTCTATTAATATTTTTAATAAGTAGAAATTTTGAGTGTACATGTGCTGGAACCACCATTTCCTTCCTCTCCATCCCATTCCACTGAGGGCTCTCCTCAGTGGGATTGCTGGGATGCCTCATGGAATAGAGGGCTAGGAGTTGGCCAGCAGCAGACAGTGGGGGGGAATGCCTCGATATTCCCTCCCACTCTGGGGCTCTTATTACCCCCACCCCCAAAGTTCACTGAGCCATATTGGGTGAGTTCTGAGTATCTGCCTTGTCTGTCTCCACCACCCTGGTGCAGGTTGTCCAGCTTGCTGTGGAAGCAACACAATTTTTGTGTTATTTGAGCAAGGCTCTAGCTCTAGCTGGAATTCACTATGTAGTCTCAGGCTGGCCTCAAACTCACAGCAGTCTGCCTACCCCTGCCTCCCAAGTGCTGGGATTAAAGGTGTGTGCCACCATACCTGTTCAGTTTTCAAATTTATTTATAAGGGATGACAGTACTGGGAAATCAAGTTAAAATACCACAAGTATGTATGTGTATGCATATACATATGTTCTTGCAAATGGTTTGGGGGGGGTTTTGGTTTTTCGAGGTAGGGTCTCACTCTAGCCCAGGCTGACCTGGAATCACTGTAGTTTCAGGGTGGCCTTGAACTCATGGTGCTCCTCCTACCTCTGTCTCCCAAGTGCTGGGATTAAAGGCGTGCGTCATCACGTCTGGGGTGGGGTGGGGTGGTGTTTTTTTGAGGTAGTGTCTGTTGACCTGGAACTCACTTTGATTCTCCTGCCTCAGTGCTGGCATTAAAGGCATGTGCCACCACACTCAGCAGACCACCCCACCTCCCCAGGGTCTAGCTGTAGCCCTAGCTGACCTGGAATTCACCATGTAGTGTCAGGGTCTCCCAAGTGCTGGGATTAGAGGTTTGTGCTACCACCCCCAGCTCACATCTTTATTTTAAGTGAATTGTCCATATTGAGTTAAGTTGTGCTTTTAAGGGCTTTTAAAATAATCTCGGGTGAAGGGGAGGCAAAGGAGGCATGCTAAATTGAGAAGGGTCTAAGCAAATGAAAATAGGGCTTTGATAAACTATCATTTCTTGTTGTTTTTTCCTTTAGCAGTGTCCAGGTTCCTCTTAATAGTTAAATTTAAGTTCAAGTTCTAAAACTGATCAGTAAATTTGTTGAGTGGTTTATATTTTGAAAAATTAATGCATTTCTTTAAAACTGACCACTTTTCCTTTCATGTTATGTTTGGTAACAGTTTTTTGTTGTTGTTGTTAATGTTAATTTTTTAAGGCCTGGTACTGTGGCACTCCGTGAAATTAGACGCTATCAGAAGTCCACTGAACTTCTGATTCGCAAACTGCCCTTCCAGCGTCTGGTGCGAGAAATTGCTCAGGACTTCAAAACAGATCTGCGCTTTCAAAGTGCAGCTATTGGTGCTTTGCAGGTAAGATGGTGGGTGGGGGAGGCCCTTGAGAAACTGCTATTCTGTGCATCTAGAACAATTGTAAATCTTTGCATGTTTTTATATGATTTACTGTTTAAGATATCTGATTCATTGTTCATGAAACTTAACAAAAGTTAAGTTGTTCAAGGTCATGCACATAAAAATGGAAAATTTATAAAGTTTAATGCGTATGTATTTTTTCTTTTTTTTTTTTTTTTTTTTTTTTTTTTTTTTTTTTTTTTTTTTTTTTTTTTTTTTTTTTTTTTTTTTTTTTTTTTTTTTTTTTTTTTTGGTAGAGTCTTGCTCTAGCCTACCTAGGCTGATCTAGAATTCAGTATGTAGTCTCAGGGTGGCTGCCTAGAATTCATAGCCATCCTCCTGCCTCTGCTTCCCAAGTGCTGGGATTAAAGGCATGTGCCACCATGCAGCTCTCCATTAAAATTTCTTTAAATAGGGCTGGAGAGATGCCTTGGCAGTTAGGGTGCTTGCCTACAAAGCCTAGTAACCAGAGTTCTATTCCCAGTATCCACATAAAGCCAAATGCACAAAGGGGTCTGTCTGACGTGGTTGGATGCCATGACATGCCCATTCTCTCTGTCTTCTGTCTCTTTGCTTGCAAGCAAATAAAATATTTAAAAATTCTTAAGTGGGGCATGGTGGCACATGCCTTTAATCCTAGCACTTGGGAGGCAGAGGTAGGAGGATCGACATGCGTTTGAGGCCACCCTGAGACTAAGTGAATTCCAGGTCAGCCTGGGCTACAGCAAGACTCTACCTTGAAAAACAAAAAAAAAAAGCCTTTACATTGCACTGAAAACAATGCTTAAAGCTTTCTGGCTTATTTTATGACTACAGCAAGGCATTCAGATATAGGACTCTGGGGTCTGTAGCCACCCTTTCAAACAACAGTGACTAGCATAGAAGACCAGTGAAGGTGTAGAGAGCTGATTATCTAGAATAGGCAGTGTTAAGAAATAGACATGTTAAAAGCAGTGAGTGGAGAAAAGGTGGTAAGTGACCTGTAAGGGGATTTGAAGACAGTTTCTAAAGGAGATATGGGTTCACCTTAAATGGGAAGCATGTTGAATTTAATTCTAGTGCCAGAATGTTAGAATATTGTGAAAAGTGTTCTAGAGCTGATTGTATATTTGAAAAATTTGCCAAGATTTAAGATACTTGGTATAGGTATAGTTAACATTGATTGCCCAAGTAACCTGTTTATATTTTGTCGCTGGCATTCCTTAGATCCTGTGTTCCTCACAGCTACCAGCTCTGTCAGAAGCATGGATTTCTAGAGTAATTAAAAATCCAGATTGCTGGGGCCCATTGCAGACCGAAATGGTCCAGAATCTATATAAGACTATTGGAGGATTTCCCAGGCTGCTGTTGCTGTGCCTGGTGTTTGCTTTATATGGGAGAAAGATTTGATAGGTGGATTCTACCCTGGAGCATAATTGGTTGAGCTGTTTCTATGGTTAGTTTAAACTTCCTGTGATTGGTGAATTCCAGGAATAGGCATCTGTTCAATTCTCAGTGGGCTGAAATTACTGAAATTTCAGCTACTAAAATCTTCCCATGCTGTTACTTAGAACTTTTATTTTTTTAATAGCTGCTTATCTTCATTCAATTCCTGTATTACTAAATCAAGTTATTACTAAGATTCCTAAAATCAATATAAAGCTGCTAGCTTTGTTTTCTAATTAGTTTTAGCAGGACTATGATTAATACAAGATGCTTGGAAATGCAGTTTTTTTTTAAGCTTAAATGTCAGTAAATAAGTTTGTCAATTAAGATTACTAAGCATTTGATTGAAAAGCTCTTGTGTTTAAAGCATTTCTGTGTAAACTAACATCGTTGCCACTAAGCATGGTTGTACTCATTTTGAGCAAAATGCACAATTGCTTTTATTGGAAAGAGTAATCCCTGTGACAAGGGTTTTTTATATTTCCTTTTATTTTTGTTTTAAGGTTTGAAGAGGCTTTATTAGATTAAGAGCAGGAAAAAAGGGAGTCCAGAGAACTCCCACCATGAGGGGGAAAAGGGAGTAAAGAGCCCCTTATATTGTCTTTTATTTTATTTATTTATTTATTTATTTTTGAGGTAGGGTCTCGCTCTAGTCCAGGCTGACCTGGAATTCACTATGTAGTCTCAGGGTGGCCCTGAACTCACAGCAATCCTCCTACCTCTGCCTCCCGAGTGTTGGGATTAAAGGCGTGCACCACCACACCTGGCTTCTGATAGAGTTTTTGATTTTTGTGGTTCTGGAACATGAACCTAGGACCCTCCTGCATGTTGAGAAACCATTAACTGTGCTGGATGGGATGGCTCAGTGCCTGTAATCCCAGCCCAGGCAGAGGAGGAGGCATGGTAAACGATAAGTGTGTTCAAAATGTGGATAAATACTGTTCTCTAGTTGTGAGATGTTTTTGTTTTGCTGTTGTTAATTCAAGCTTGTGTTCATTGGTTGTAAAATAATGTGGCAATCTAATTACTATAACCTTAGTGCTTAAGGATCTTTGGAATATTTGGTAATAGAATCGAATAATTGTGTAGTGATAAATTCTCTGGAGGTTCAGTAATCTCCCACAGCTGAGCTGACAATCCTTGTTTATTTTTATTTTATTTTTTTATTTGCAGAGACACTCAGAATGGGTGCACCAGGGAGGGCTTCTTGCCACCGCAAACAAACTCCAGATAACAAGTATCACTTGGATCTGGCTTTACATTATTCCTGGGGAATTAAACCCAGGCCATCAGGCTTTCCAAGCAATCACCTTTAACCACTGAGCCATCTCTCCAGCCCAACCCTTTATAAGTTGTAAAATAGCAGTGAGAGAACACCAGCTACCACACATCATAAGCATGCTAATAGTTCTCTAAATGGTCTCATAATCAGGGCACCTACTGGTTCTCTACTGTGAAGTGCTGCACTGCACAGTCCTAAAATGCTGAGTTACCATGAACTGATTCTTGCCTGAGGAGCTTCCAGTACAGTGTCTGCAGTATAAATATGAGAGATGAATTGCATAGAAAAGAATAGGCTAGTTTTTTTTTTGTTTGTTTTGTTTTTTTTTGTCTTGTGCTGGGGATCAAGCCCAGAGGCTTGCACGGGCTTTATCACTGCACTGCCCCCCACAACCCCCAGTCCTAGAGTAGAGATTTTGTTTGTTTTGCTATTTAGGGGCGCAGGACCTTGCTAAATTTCCCAGGCTGCCTTGAACAACTTATTGACCCTTCTGCCTCACCCTCCCAAGTATCTGGGATTAGAGTCCTCTACCACCTGGCCTAGCTGGAGTTTTTTAGATTAGGGTTATATATAAAAACAAACTAGCAAATTAAGCATTGTAAATATGAAATGAGATCTTTTATCGAGTAACTGAAACATTAAAAGTTGACTGATAGGATTTGAGGGATGGCTTAGCAGTTAAAAGTGCTTGCTTAAAAGTTGACTGATAA
The DNA here is from genome assembly GCA_004024765.1 of Zapus hudsonius. Taxonomy (NCBI): domain Eukaryota; kingdom Metazoa; phylum Chordata; class Mammalia; order Rodentia; family Dipodidae; genus Zapus; species Zapus hudsonius. Next base: position 3,459 of record PVHP010038620.1, on the reverse strand, counting down.
ATAGTAGGTTAATTCAAATGCCAAGGAATTTTGGAATTCAAGGTTACCTTCACTAAGAACACAGATAAGAGTAGTGTTGGTTTCTCCTTTGTGGAATAGTTTTGAGCTAGGCTTTAAAGGGGAGAAAAGAGTTTTTGATAACAAGGACTGGAGAAAGACGTGGAGATAGTATTTTTTGGGGGGGGGTTAGGGTTACATTTGTATTTGTAAAGAAAAACAATTCCCACATCAAGGTAAATTATTATAGAAGTGGCTTTAGGGTAGAGGGTTTTTGTTGTTTTCTGAGGTGGGTTCTCGCCCTAGCCCAGGCTGACCTGGAGTTTACTCTGTAGTCCCAAACTGGCCTTGAACTCAGATCTTCTACATCTGCTGCCCTAGTGCTGGGATTGAGGGCATGCTCTACCACACCCTGCTGGAGTTAGGATGAAGGGCTAGGAGTATAGCTTTAGTGGTACAGTGTCCTCAGCTAGTGATCCCCAGCATTGAATGGAAAAATAAAATAACCTCTTGAGTCCTTTTTTTGTTAATGTTCTTAAAAGCAGAATCTCAGTTTGATTGCAGAGTATTGGGAAGGATGGATGTTATACTACCACAGAGGTATGTCTCCTGCCCTTGCCTTAAATAGAATCAAATAGAGAAAGGCCCAAGTCTTTAAGGGACCATGTTGCTGTTCTGTTCACAGTAGCTAGGAAGTGGAACCAGCCTAGATGCCCTTCAACTAATGAATGAATAATGATTCAGTCAATTTAAACCATGACATTTATTCACCTGTAAAGGAAAATGGTACTCCAAAACCAGCCACAAGGTCTTGCTATGCACCCTAGGCTAATCTAGAACTCATTACAGTCCTGCCTCAGCTGCCTGAACGCTTCAGTGACAGACATATATCACTGTGAGCAGTGGGCCTGGTGACAATTAAAATGTTGGTGTGGGAAATGAATCAGCAGTTGAAGGTGCTTGCTTTTAAAGCCAGTTGCACAAAGCGACACATGTATGTGGATTTTGTTTGCATAGCAAGGGGCCCCATGTACTCATTTAAAATACATAAAATTAATTTATTTTTCGAGGTAGGGTCTCACTCTAGCCCAGGCTGACCTGGAATTCACTATGTAGTCTCAGGGTGGCCTTGAACTCACCGCAATCCTCCTACCTCTGCCTCCCGAGTGCTGGGATTAAAGGCGTGCACCACCACGCCCATCTTGAATTAATTAATTTTTAATGTTAATTTTTCATTTCACAATGAGTATGTGGCCAGTGTGGCATAAGCTTTACTAGTAGTTTATGAGTTAGTTGTCTTTGTTTTTTGTGTTTTGGTTTTGTTTTTCGAGGTAGGGTCTCACTCTAGCCTAGGCTGTCCTGGAATTTACTATGTAGTCTTAGGGTGGCCTTGAACTCATGGTGGTTCTCCTACCTCTGCCCTCCCCAGTGCTGGGATTAAAGGTGTATGCCACCACGCCTGGTTTATGAGTTAGTTTTAAGAGGAAGCTCTCCCTTTTCCTCCGCAATGCAAATGTCAGTGAATAATTCATACCACCACAAGTTTTGAGTGGTAGGATATTGCTGAAGAGGCGGAGGCAGGAGGATCATGAGTTCGAGGCCAGCCTGGGCTACACATTTTGGGCTGGAGAGATGGCTCAGAGGATAAGACACTTGCCTCTGGTGCCTAAGGCCCTGGGTTCAATTCCCCAGGTCCCACATAAGCCAGACCCACAAGGTGGTGGCCCTGGTGTGTTCTCTCTCTCTCTCTCTCTCTCTCTCTCTCTCTCTCTCTCTCTCTGCATGAAAAATAAATAAAATATTTTAAAAAATAAAAAAGTAAAATGCGGAAAAATCGGGATTAGTATATTAGACAAATGTCATTATAAATTGGAGTATTTAGAAGGTACTTGGAAGCAAGTTGCGTGTATCTAAGCATGATGAAGGAACCACAGTTGGCATACACATTTAGTCCCAGCACGTGGGAGGCTGAGTTGAGGATCACTCAACTCAGTTAAAGCCAGTTTAAGACTAAAATGTGAGTTCCAGGTCAGCCTGGGATAGGATAGACCGACCCTACTTGGAAAATAAATGCGGGAGGAAGGAAGAAACCAATGTGTGATGACAGAATTTGGGCCTTAGAGAATACATAGAATACAAGAGGCTCTGGGCTCCGTCCCAGCACAGCTCATACAGGATTGAAGCTAGTTTACTATGTGGTAATCAGCAAGACAAGGGTTCAGCCATTGGAGTGAGTGGGTTCAGATTGAGACAGTTGGCTGTTATTGGATTGGATATGATTCCATTTGTAATGTTTGTAATTAATGTCCAAATTAATTAGATTTCTTCAAAACATTCATTCACTAAAAATCACATTAACACTCAAAATTGAAGTCTTAATAATTTGATTTGTTGTATAATATGATAGCTATTTATAAGCAGAAGAGAGAGAATAACTGCACCAGGGCTTCCAGCTGCTGAAAATGAACTCCAGACGCATGCGCCATTTTATGCATCTGGCTTTACATGCATACTGGAGAATTGAACCAAGACAGGCAGTCTTCGCAAGCAAGCAAGCACCTTAACTGCTGAGCCATCTCTTCAGCCCTTGACAGTTTGTTGTTGTTATTGTTTCTTGTTGAGGTAGGGTCTCACTTTCTAACTTCAGCTAACCTGGAATTCACTGTAGCTTCAGGGTGGCCTTGAACTCATACCTCTGCCTCCCAAGTGATATGATTAAAGGTGTGCACCACCACTCCCAGCTTTGACACGCTTTTTAAATGTAAGCATTTGGTAAAATGGTCAGCTTCTCATGAAGTAAATTTTTAAAGGGTTCAAATAACATTTTAGGGTTGGTTAAAGGACCTTAATTGCAAAGCCTGCCAGCTGGGGTTTGATTTCTTAGTACCCACATAAAGACAGATATACAAAATGGCTCATGCATGTGGAGTTTATTTACAGTGGTAAGATAAGACCAAGGGGTCTGCCTATTCTCTTGTTCGCCGACTCTATCCATGAATAAAAATATTTTAAAAACACTTTAAATGTCATGTTGATGAGTATTTAGGTGTCTGAGGAATAACACCATTAGTAATGTTTCATTATCACTGTTGCAGGAGGCAAGTGAGGCCTATCTGGTTGGCCTTTTTGAAGACACCAACCTGTGTGCTATCCATGCCAAACGTGTAACAATTATGCCAAAAGATATCCAGCTAGCACGCCGCATACGTGGAGAACGCGCTTAAGAGTCCTGTGATGGGAAACATTTCATTCTCAAAAAGAATTTTTTTTTCCTCTTCCTGTTATCGGTAGTTCTGAATGTTAGATATTTTTTTTTCCATGGGGTCAGAAGGTACCTAAGTACATGATTGCGAGTGGAAAACTAGGGGACAGAAATCAGGTATTGGCAGTTTTTCCATTTTCATTTGTGTGAATTTTTAATATAAATGCGGGGATGTAAAGCATTAATGCAAGTCAAAATGT
>PVHP010038619.1:0-16796 GCA_004024765.1 Zapus hudsonius | reverse complement strand
AGTGCATCTCTCCTTGGGGGCCCAAGAGTCCGGCTCCCAACGCATATCGCTCTAAGTCCCCAGTTCCAGTAAAGGGCTCCCCCTCACTAAGTGGAATATTTGGCCGAATTTAAAAGCTGTTGATTGCCTCCCCCAGGCCTTGGCTCCTCCATTGCACAAGTGCTCTTTTCTTGGTTCACTGTTCCCTCCCAGTAGGAAGTATGTTCAGCTTACTCATGGCAGCAGACTGTGTTTCATGCCAGTGGTCTCTGTTTGCTCCAGCTGTCAGCAACTGGCAACTCTTCAGCTCATCCTGGGTGAGGCGCTGGCGTAGGTCCTCTGCAGAAGGGGCTCTCCACGGCTGCTGCCTGAGGTCCAGTGTGTCCTTCCCACTTTACAGATGGGAAGCACGTGGCCGAGCCAAGGCTCCCAGAGCTCACAAGCTGAGAAATGGTTGGAACTGGCTTGTTACTCTAAGGACACCCAGTCCTGAGGCCTCTGGTATCTCCTCAGCATGGGGCTGGGGGGTGAACTGACACAGGAAAGTTCTCCTGGCATCACAGGAAGTCACAGGTTGAAGGGTACCTGGACCTTCCGTGTGCCTCTAGCCCAGACAGGTGTTGGAGGCTGTACAGTAGAGCTAACCCAACACGCTTGGGCCCTGAACCTGCTGTTAACTGGCTTTCCGACATCTGCACGTGTCTTTATCAGTTAATGTGACAGTGACTTTCCTCCCCACCGGCCTAAGAATGAAAATGAGTGGAAGGGCTGGGGACATAACTCTGCTTGTCTCAGAAGCAAGATGACTCAAGTTCAATCCCAGGACCCACAGTTTCAAAAAGTAGGGTGATGGCATGTGCTTCTAATCTCCATGCTGGGAGGAGGAGATTATTAGTGAGCTCCAAGCCAGTGAGAGGCCAGAGAGAGGAGGGTGGTGCCTGAGAATCAGTAGCCAAGGTGGTCTCCTGGACTCCACGTGCATGCGCGTGTACTCACATGAAGAAAAGGAAGGAAGGGAGGAAGAAGGGGGAGGGAGGGAGAGAGGGAAAGGCACTGCATGTTAGGCAGAGTCAAGAATACAGGTGGAGGGCTGGAGCAATGGCTCAGTGGTTAAAGCGCTTGCCTACAAAGCCTAACAACCTGGGTTCAACTCCCCAGCACCTGCATAAAGCCAGATGCACAAAGTAGTGCATCCCTCTGGAGTTTGTTTGCAGCGGCTGGAGGACCCGATATGCCCATCTCTGTCTGCCTTTCCTCTCGCCATCTCTCTCTGCTTGCAAATACATAAATAAAAATAATAAAGAAAGAAAAAATGCAGATGGGGCATTCCCTTGGTTCTGGGCCTCTAAAAGGTGGCTCTGTCCTAAAACAAATTAATCTTGAGCTTAAAATGATCTTGATCTGAAAATCTTTTTACATTCATGAATTTAAAAAATAAAAGCATTGTAGGTTTCATAACAACATCCTATTGTGCAAATGTTTCTACCCTATAACTCAATAGGAGACAGAAGGAAGCAGCCCCTCAATTTGAGCTTGGCTTCCAGGAACCCACATGTTCTGATTTAGTTTTGGTGGGCCTCCAAAGGCCTGCCTAGAGCAAGGCGACAGCGAGTTAGTGTGGGAGTGATGGAAGCAGCTCACAACACCCTCATCTGAGACAATGACACTCACGTTTCTGTATCTACGGACATCTAGGCAGCCATCCAAGTTGGCGCCAAGGCCCCTTAACTCTGCCAAAGGAGAAGTCCAGGTATATCAGCCTACCCCGCCCCAGCAAAGCCCGACACTCAAAACTCCACTCTACAGCAACTTCCATTGGGACTCGGCCTCCTGACCTATGTGTGCAACACAGCCTGCAGAGCCAAGCCTGGAGGCTAGATCGCCCCTCCCTGCCTCCAACCAAATGCAGAGGGCGCGTCCATCTTCGTTTCTTGCAAATATAAGTGAGTGCAGTCCCCCACATAGTAGCCATGTGACACTTTGTAATTTCCTAGACAGTGTGGTCCATTTCTTCTGAGACTAGGTTTTTACCACCTGTCAGGAAAGGGGGCCTCTGAGCAAGGAGGGGGAGCAGATGTGGGGGGGTGTGACACCAAGGTCACAGGTAGGTGACCTTTGAAGGGCGCAGCTGGAAGCAGCCAGGACTCAGTGAAGTGCTCATTCAGCGTCTTTGTTCAGAAAAAGAACCTATCCATGCATCCATCTAGACATCCAAGCAGACATCCAACTAACTCACTGACCTGTCATCGACACCTCTACCCCTCACTTACACACGGATCCATCACTCCATCAACTCATCTATCTACTCACTCACCCGTTTTCAACTTCTTCCACCGTCACAATCCATCTGTACCCCTTCTCCACATTCCTCCAATCACCTATCCTGTGAAGGAAGGGAAGGTCTCTGTGTCTCTGGACATCCGGGCAGGCAGCACATTTTCCAAGCAGAGCATTTAACACCCCCAATTCCTTTCATCCACCATTAGAATGAGCTCTGGCTCCCTCGAGGGAGAAGTCAGTTACATAGAAGAAGTTACCTGGCAAAGGAACACGACATAAAGTGAAAACTGTATTTTCACAAAAGGTTTTTTTTTTTCTGGAAATAACACAACTATTTGGGGATCCCAGTTGACACCATCTGGGTGTTCTTTGTCCCATCTCCATTGGTCCAAAGCCATGTTTTAAAATGGGGAGGGCTTCTTCCTAGAGCTCTTGCATGGGTCTCTGTCCCTTGAACAGGACGAGAGGCTTGACCCTCTCAAGCAAGGACACCTTCCCTGACTAGATCCCAGGACACACCTGAGTAAAACATGCTTCCTTTATTATTGTTACTTTTGGTGCTTGTGTTCACAGGCATATGTGCATGTAGAGACAAGCTCCTGTGCCACCTCTTTTGGTCATTCACTGGCCTGGAGCTCACATGTTTGCTAGATTGGTTGGCCTGTGAGTCCCAAGGACCTGTCTCGACTCCCCCGCACTGGGATTACTGCATGTGCCACCATGCCAGCTTTTCTACAAGGGTTCTGGGGAGCAAACTCAGGTTCTCATGATTGCATTTTCTCTTTGCAGCTCATGGATTGGCAAGTCCCTTTGTATTGCCTCTCTGGGGAACCCTGTTTAAGAAAGGGAGTTTGCCATGATACAGTGTGAATCAGGTCTGGCTGCTAACAGTGGTCCAGGGCTCCGAAGGACGAATGGCAATTTACCAAGTGAGCCCTCCGCAGGCCCTGCTTCTCCTCCTTCTTGAACTTGCCTCTCTTCAGCAAGGCCCCACGTTATTGGGGTTGAGCTATTGGCATTTCATCCAAGAGGACAAAGGGAAAGGACAGTGCCTTGCCTTTAGCTTAGAAGCGACTTTGAAACACTCGGTGAGAAGTGCTTGTAGAGAAAGGGAATTTTGGAATTCTAAAATTTTCGGTGAAGACTGAAGGTAGGAATTTCCAACTCCGAATGCCCTCTCATCCAGCAGAGAGGCTCAGGGAATGCCTCCTATGGAAGGTGCAGATGCAGGAAGGAGCAGGGCTAAGGTAAGGATGCATCAGTCCGCACCCCTTCCCCCAGTAAGAAGGAGATACCCACAACAGAAAGAGGCTTGTCCTTGTTTTTATTTGGGACTTCCCAGAGCAGCCAAAACCAAGCAACAAGCACTGGGTGAAGCCTTCTCCCCAGCCTTAGGCTACATGTGGATTTAAAAATGTATCACAACTGAAGATGAGATGATGCTGAGGGGGAGAAGCCCCAAAAGCCTGCTGTAGAAAGTAAGGAAAGGAATATCCGTCTCTGCAACCCCCATGGACCTCTCTGGTAGGGACAGTGGTTCTGTAGCACCAGCAGAGCAAAGAAAGCAATGATCCTCTAGTCCCCAGCACTGACCCTAGGACCCAGAGGTGACTGGGGGTCATACCTGGGGGCAGTCGACCAGCCTAGGATTATAATTCACCAATAAGGCAGCTGCAGTTATTGTGAAAATTCAAAATCGGAGTGAGGCTTCACATTCAGGGTTACCAATTTCCTGGCGTTATCTGAGCAGATTGCCCAAGCCCTGGGCAGGATGAAGGCTCTCCAACGCCCTGCCCACGCCCCTTGCTTGCTGGAATAGCCCATTGGCTTTTCTTTACCAGGTGGATCAAATCCAGAAAGGAAAATGACAACATCCTTAGGCTTCCAACGACCTTTCCAGCGCTTGGGAGTTCTAATTCCCTTTGGTACTTTCTATCTGGAGAACCCTACTTATGAAAGCGAGCTTGTCACGATGCAATGAAGCAGGCCTGGCTGCTGAGGACAAGCAGCTTCTGTCAACTGAGCATCGCCAGGAACAACAAGCTCACCAATGGATCCCTGGGAGCTCCATGAATTACTGATGGGCTCTTCCAGGACATGAAGTCTTTGATGAGTCCTAGATGGCAGACAGGCGTTGAAACTTGCCCTTGACACTTGGCGCCCTCATACAACAAGTCAGGGGCTGATGGTATGGATTTTCCAGCTCTGCTGCCAAGGAAGTTGTTGGTATCTGCTTCTCGCACCACACTACTGGGCCTGTGGAGTCTCCACAGTCCTTGTGCTGAGGAAAAAGCTCTGAGGTGCATCTCAGTTCTGTATTCTTTCTCTCTGCTTCCAGAAAAGCAGACTGCTTAAGCTCTGTGTGGCAGGGGAGAGCAGAGCCTTTTTTCTGCCTTTAGGAGAATAAATGCAGGAATAAAATTCAAGTTGCATGCATCTCTTCAGCAATCTCCTGTCCCTTGCAGGAACTCCTAAGACGAATGACAAATTTTCTCCTGTAATCAAATTGTCCTCCCAGGATGTCCTTCAGCAGGTTCATGTCTCAAATTGCTCCTTCTCAGTGTAGGGTGAAAGGCTGGCAGTGGCCCAGTGTCTTAGTCAGCCACACACCGCTGGGATGAATCTCCAAACCAGGCACAGTTTATGGGAGGAAAGTATTTATTGAAGCTACAGATCCAGGGGAAGTTCCACAATGGTCAAAGAGGCTGCCCCCTTTCACAGATCCAAGCAAAGAGAAAAAGAAGCCATCACCAACACCACACACAGAACAGCAAACAGGCAGAGGGAGTCCCCCCCCCCTGCCACTTTCTATAGCCTTAGAACAGGGTCTTAAAACCCTTTCCCAGACTTGACTCCCTGAGTCTCTGGAATTTCCTTCCTGCACTGCCCTCCCAAAAAGGGATATTAATTTCTAGCTTTCTGAGCTTCCTTACATCCTGCCCCCTACTGAGAGGGCTGCCTTCCTGTAAACATCCTCAGAGACCCACCCAAGATGACTAAAAAGGTCAAGTGGACAACAAAATCTGACCATCACATCCAGTGCACTCATACTTTAAAGTGAGGCCTTGTTCTGCTTTGCTTGTGTTCTTGGTTGATGTCTTGCTATGATGCCCAGGCAAATCTCATATTCCTGGCTCCAGTGAACCCTCCGCCTCAGCTTTCTGAGTCACTGGCCCTCAGCCATATGTCATCACCCAGGAATTCCTTTTGTTTTCTCAGCAATCTTCAAGTATTAAGTAGACGTCATTAACTAGCAGGCCAAGCACAGGTCTCCAGAACCCATCCTTTCTCTAAGGGAAGCCTCAAGCCTTCAATCCAGCAACACGTACTCCTCAGTGCTTCTGAGAGCTCCAATTTGGAAAGATCCCACTAAGGAGGGCTTTTATGAGACTAAAATATTTTATTTTTAAATTTTTTTCTGTAATAATATATTTATTTATTTGAGAGAGCTACAGGGAGAAATAGAAAGCAAGTGAGTCTGATACATCAGGACCTTCTGCCATTGCAAATGAACTCCAGATGCATGTGCCACTTTTGCATCTGGCTTTACGTGGATACTGGGTAATCACAGTATTTTTAAAGACTGGAAGATTATTCACAGACACAAAAGCTTGGATCCCAGGGCCAAACATTGGAAATTCAGTAAGAGGTCCCGTGGAGGATCTAAGGAGATTGTGGGGTTCATCAGAAGGAAGCAGCATTCGCCAGGATCTTTCTGCTTCTGCTTCTTGAGGGCTGGAAGTCTGAGCATGCACTACCATGTCTGGCTTATGCAGTGTGGAGCCTTGAACCGAGGGCTGCTTGCATGTTAGGCAAGTGCTCTATCGACTGAGCTATGTCTTCAGGCTAGTGTTTCCCTGTTTTGCAATGATTTTGCAAAAGAAGCGTAAACACCCGGTTTCTGAAACATTACCCGAGGTCTTCTGAAGGAGTTCCCCGGAGAGGACGGATATGGTAGCTGCAGGGAGAATGGTTACCAGGCTCCCCACTCCTGACCCTTGTCTCTAAAGTGAAGCTGGAGGCTGGCTTCTATGTTAGTTTGCTATGGGGCTACACAAAGCACTGCTGACTGGGCAGAAGAGGTCATCCTGAGGTTCTGGAGCTTAGGATGGCACATGAATCTGGAGTTTGTTTGCAGCACCAAGAGTCCCTGGCACACCCGTGTTCGTTCTCTCTCTCTCTCTCTCTCTCTCTCTCTCTCTCTCTCTCTCTCTCTCTCTCTTGTAAATTAATTAATTAATTAATGATTTTTAAAAAAGAATAAGACCTACCCTCTAAATAATGTCACCTTCTTGGGGATTGGGATCATGACTTCATGTGAACACAGCAGTGTGTGTGTGTGTGTGTGTGTGTGTGTGTGTGTGTGTGTGTGTGTGTGAGACTCAGCTGCACCAGCCTCTTCCCTCAATGCAAAGCCAGTCTGCAGTGGGTGAAGGGGAAGGGTAGCCCGCTGATGGAGCTTGGGCTTATCATGTGCAAGGGTCTAGGTTCAAACACAAGCATAAGCAAATCTAAACTGCTGGTGATGTAACTTGGTGGTAGAGCACTTGCCTAACACGTGGCAGGGTCTGGATTCACTCCTCAGCTCTGTCAAGAGGAAACTCTAAGCCCGAAAACAACAAAGAAAGCCAGTGTGTAGGACAATGATCTTCACCAGCAGACCCAATAAACATAGTTAGGGGGAAACACAGGAATCTAGAATTCTTCCTTTTATGGAGCCTTTTGGATTTAAAGGGGAAGGTTGTCAAGAGTCATGACTAGGCAACATCCTCAGGGTTTGTTTTCCAAGGACATGAGATAAACAGCCTTTTTACTATTTATTTCCATGTTTCTATTAACAAGAGAGTTTCTCTGTCTTTGGAAAAACAAAGCAACTTCCTGCCCTCTGTCCTGTCGTCATTAGCCACATCTGGCCCAACACTCCATGTGCTTTATCATTTTTCTTTTTGCATGTGTGAGGGCACATGTGTACATATGTACACGTGGAAGCCAGAGGTCAGCGCCAGGTGTCTTCCTCGGTCACCCTCCATCTTATTTTCATTGATGTTAACTCTGCCAATAACAGCCAGGAGGTCATGCAGGCAGGCCACCACATGAGTTTACGCAAAGAACTGCCAGGACGCCTGCTCATAGTAATGCCTCTCTTGCTGTTAGTTACTGTGGTCACGCAAAATATCTGGAATCCTCCTCGTTTTTGCCTTTAAAATCTTCCTCCTGATACGGGTTGTTGCTAATTAATAGTAAGCAACACAGGGAGAGAGAGAGAGTTTTGGAATCCTCCCTTCCCCCTCCTCCTACTCCGAGTTCTTGTCCTCTAATGCCAAAGAATTGTACACAGGGACAGAATTAAATTTTAATTATATATTTATTCTAATTTAGTAGATTAGGAAAAGGGGAGTTGGATGGGGAAATTGGATGTGGGAAGTCATAGTTTTCCTGCTGCCAGTGTGGGGAAAACACGTGTCAGAGAGTTCACAGAGCTTTTACTATTTAGTTAGATAAACAGCCCAAGAAAAGATAACAGAAAGCTCCCTTTATGAAAAAGAGAGGTTCATGAGAGAAAGGTCTGGAGCCTGCCCCCTACCCCAGTCATCAGCTGGGGTAGGGGTACAGGCCTTACCTCACTGAGGCCTGGGTCAGCAGTCCTTCTACTCCATTGCCATGTGGGGGAAGAGAGAGGCCTACTTCCTCTAGGGAAGCTAGTTTTAAGTCCTCCCCAGGTGAGTTAGAGGGACAGCTGATTGGTTCATATTTGACCAATCAGTTTTGGCACCTAGGTTGTAGCTCTAACTAAACACCTCCCATTCAAGGGGAGGGGCTGGAAGGGGAGGAGTGGTCCCTACACACACCTGACTGTCACACTCCTTGAGCACACTGGGAGTCCACTGTGGCATGTTCCCTCAGCTGCTTCTATGCTAATGTTGATCCCAAACAAGGGCTTTGTTCTTTGGAGATTTATAGCTCTCCCTTTTTCTTTGAATTTAGGTAGACAGTGTGATAGACTGAAAGGTCCACCTGTCCTCTCTGGCCTCTCTCTCCCTGCCTGTAGATGCTCAGCTCCTCGCTGGACACAGCTTCCACCGGGTGGGGGGCTGTGTAGCTAGGCCCTGGGTGGTGAGAGCAGAGCGTGAGAGAGGGTGTTGTGGATGGCTGCAGACAGTGTGTGTGTGTGCAATATGTGTGTGATGCTCATGCATATTCATGTGTGTGAGGGCAAGTGCACATGTACAGTGCGTGTGTGGAGATCAGAGGGCAATTTTGGGGTTCAGTTTTCAACTTCCACCTTGCTTGAGAAAGGGTTCCTTGTTCACTCCATTTGCCAGGCTCTGTCATCTGCAAGCTCCCAAGAAATTCTCCTGTCCTGGTCTGTCTGGCTTATTAGAAATACAGAAGCCTGGCACAGCCTCCGGCTTTGACATGGGTTCTGGGGACCTGACTTGTGTGCTTTATCCACTGAGCCACCTCTGCAGCCCTGGAGACAGTGTCTTAAAGGGCAAGCTGCTCCTCATTCTCCGTCACAGAGTGGAGGGCTGGCCAGACAGACAGGATCTTGTCTGTGTGTGAAGCAGTGAGTCCCAGATGTCTACTACAGCTCACCATCTTCCAAACACGTTTATCTTTGTTATTGCCATCCCCTCCTTCTCCTCCCAGGGAGGAGACAAGAGTGCTATTTCTAGAAAAACTCACGGACAGATGCTGGAGGTAGAGAAGCCAGGTGAATTGCAGGGTGGGTCAGGAAATGTGGAATTCAAGGCTGTCGACCTCTTTCTGCCCTGTTTTCTTCCTGGGACACTTTAGCAGGGTATGCCAGACCTATAGATCCACCTATAGATTACCTAGGAGAGATATGTCAATTTATAGAAACAACCGGGCTGGTAAATAATAGGATGAATTGATGAACACCACGCAGAGAGGAGACAGAGAGCGACAGTGCCTACACTAATATGGGACAAAATAGATTTGCAATATTATTAGACGTGCGAGACATTTCTTAATAATGAAAGGGTTAAAATGTCAGAAAGACATAGTGACTGCAACGCAAATGCACCTAACTGTAGGGTCTCCGGATGCAGGAAGTGAGAACTCGGCTAGAGAGATGGCTCAGGGGTAAGTGTGCTTCCTGCTTAAGCACGAGGGCCTGAGAGGTCCTGCGACCACCGTAGTCAAGTCTCCAGATCGCGCATGCCCACAGGGGAGCAGAACCCCGAGAGTCATGGAGCCCAGAAAGCTCCTGCATCAGGAAAGAGACTCTGGCTCTAAACAAGACCAAGCAGCAGGACACGGGGTGTTCCTCCTCCAGGAGCCAGGAGTACCCCGCCACCCCACCAAGGGCATGGGCACCACGCACACCACACTAAACATACATCTGGGACACAGCACACACAAACACATACCACCTAACTAATAATAACCAAAAAGTAAGAACTAATGAAATTCTGATTCAATAATTACAACGGAAGGGTGTTTTCTTGCACGTGTGTGTGGTGTGTGTCTAAGCATGCTCACATGCGTGTGTGACTGTAAACCAGGGGTCCTCAGTCGTGCTCCATCCTATTTTGTGAGACACGCTGTCACTGTACCCGAGCTTATCACTTTGGCTGGACGAGCTGACTCTGGATCCCAGGGATTTTCCTGGCTCCACCTCTCCAGCACTAGGATGCCAGGCACACGCCACGACACTTGGCTTTCATGTGGGTTCTGGGAATTTGAACTCAAGCCCTCATATTGCCCAGCAGCCCTTTCCTGACGGGGCCATCTCCCCAGCCCCTGAGTTTTGCTAATACAATCTCAATAATTGATAAACAACTCACCGATCAGGAGATTAGGAAGGGCATGGAAGACCCGAATGCCATTCCCAAGCAACCTGAGCTAACTGGGACAGAGAAGTCCCCTCCTGACCGCAGCTTCACTCCCTGTGGTTCCGGTTACCACAGCGAACTGTGATCTGAAGCCTTCCATAGAAACATCTCAGAAATAAGCAATTCGTATGTTTTCAAGGCATTCTGAGAAGTGTCCTGGAGTCTGCCATTCTGCTCCCCCCCACCTAAGGCCGAGTCATGGCTCTGTCCAGCAGAGCCCCTCGGTGGAGAAGCACAGTGGCCGTTTGAGTCAGCTGACATCTGTGTCCACGAAGCCTCACCTACTCACCGCCCCCAACACAGAGCCACAGGGAACTTTCTAGACTCAATGGGAGAGGAGAACTCCACCTGCCGAGGCTGCGAAAACCTCAAGTGTGAGAGAATCTTTTGACGGAAATCGTGAGGCAGGAAAAAGACACCCAAGCGCTAGTGTTGCTCGCTTGCCACCGGGCATCACTGCTTAGGAAGGGAGGGAAGGAAGGAACTACTAGGGAGAGATGGTATCCAGATTGGAAAGGAAGAAGCAAATTATCCCTATTCACAGATGACATAATCTAGTAAATATAAAATCCAAATATACTAAAAAAATTATGAGAAGAAATCATTGGATTAAGGTTGCAGTATGATAAATCATTATACAAAAATCTATTATATTTTTATTTCTTTTAAAAAATATTATTTATTTATTTGCAAGGAAAGGAGAGAGAGAAAGAGAGAGAGAAAGAAAGCAAGAGAATGGGTGCAGCCAGGACCTCTAGCCACTGCAAAGGAACTCCATCCAGATGCATGCACCACTTTGTGCATCTGGCCTTACATGGGTACTGGGGATTTGAACCCAGGTCATTAAGCATTGCAGGCAAGCGCCTTCACTGCTGAGCCACCTACCAAGTCCTATTTTTATTTTTTATGATGAACGTTCAGAAAATAAAATTAAGAAAACAATTATATTTTAATAGTATTGAAATGAATAGTTAGATATAAGTTTAATAAAAGAATTATAAAGCTTGTGCAATGAAAACCCTAAAATATTATTAAAAGGAATTGGGCTGGAGAGATGCCCAGTGGTTAAGGCACTTGCCGTCAAAGTACGAGGTGGCACATATATCTGAGTTTGTTTGCAGTGGCTGGAGGCCATGGTGCACCCACTCTCTATCTGCCTCTCTTTTCACTATCTCTCTGCTTGCAAATAAATAAATAAAAATATTTTTAAAGAAATTAAGGGAAAATACCAAAATAAATAAAAGAATCATATTGCCATAGACTTATTATCACTAAAACATTCTTTTTAAAAAGTTATTAATTATTTGAGAGAGAGAGAGAGTATATGGTCACACCAGGGTCTTTTGCGCTGCAAACAATCTCCAAATGCCTGTGCCACTTTGTGCATCTGGCTTTGGGCACTGGGGAATTGAACCTGGGACATCAAGCTGTGCAAGGATTGCTGAGCCATCTCTCTAGCTCTGCTAAAATATTCTTGATGAGGGCTGGAGAGATTGCTCAGTGGTTAAGCCAGTGCCCACATAAGCCAGGCCCACAAGGTGGTGGCCCTGGTGGTCTCTCTCTCTCTCTCTCTCTCTCTCTCTCTCTTGCTGTATCTATGTGCTAGAAAATGAATAAATAAAATATTTAAAAATATTCTTGATGACAGCCATATTTAAAAGATGTGGCACAATTTCTGCCAACATGCCAGCTAGTTTTGCCCTCCCGAAACGAACAAGCTGGTTTTAAGCTGTATATAGAAATGCAAGGGACAGTAGTTCTACAAGTCTTTAACAAAAACAAAGCTGGAAGACTCACACTTCTGGACTGCAAACAGCTTACTCCGCATGTAGCTGTACCACTGTGGGGATAAACAGACTAGAAGGGAGAATTGAGAAATGAACTCGTACATCCGCAGTCAACTGCTTTGCAATAGGACTCCAAAATAAGTCAGCAGGGGAAGCATTGCTTGTTTTTCCAGCAGAGGATACCAGAAATACTGGGTGGGCACATGCCACAGTGGCATTCGCCACACACCGTCGCTCAGTCTGGATGGCAGACAAATACAAGAGCTAAGGTTACAAACATTTCAGAAGAAAAAATAAGTATGGATCTTCATGGCCTTGCATTACAGCAATGACTTATTACTATTGCACCAAAAACACAAGCAAGAAAAAACATGTTAGTCTGCATCAAAATTGAAAACTTTTGCATCATAAACAATGCTATCAAGAAAGGGAATGCAGAACCCACACAAAGGTTACAAGCACCTGCAAACTATCTGATGAAGGATCTGAATCGAGAATGTATAAAGAACTCTTACAACTCAATAATAAAAAACCAGTTTTTAAAAGGACAAGTGGCTTGAGTAGACATTTGTCCAAAGAAAATACACATGTGGCTTTTAAACACATGAAAAGACACTTGGTGTCACTTGTTCTTCGGGAAACACAAGTTAACAGCACCATGAAATACCACTTTCCAACCCCTAGAAGTAGGGCCACACAGTTCAGACAAGTGGGGGAAGATAAAATAGGATAGACTCGATTTGAATCTTCTGGGGTAGAAACCTAGAAGCTGAATTACGGGGACATGTGGTTTAACAGGGGTGTCCGCGCAAAAAGTGGTGTAGCGAGGTCGACAGCATGGGAGAGCCCCAAAGTAGGCACCACCAACCTCTCATCAGGTGATACAATGTGGCAGAGATTAGCAACGAAGTACTCTCAGCTTAAAAGGCATAAAGTCCTGAGTAGCACATTTGAGATTGGCTGGAGTCTCTACTGAACCGCTTCACAATGAAGCTGTTTAACAGGAAGCATTACAGAAGGGCTGGTAGCTGCCTCCGTGGTCAATGAGAACCCAAGTCAGTTCAGATCCCAGCACCAGGTAACATGCCGGTGTGCTGGTCTGCAGCTGGAATCCCAGTGCTGGAAAGGTGGAGAGAGCAGGGTCCCTGGAGCTTGCTGGCTGGCCAAACCAGTGAGTCTTGGGTTCAGTAAGAGACCCTGTCTCAAGAAGTAAGGTGCAGCGCAATTAAGATAGCACTCAAAGTCACCACCTGGCCTCCATGTGCACATGCACACCTGTGCACACCCCCCACACACATGTGAACACGCACACCCCACAGTAATTCACACTAAAACCAAAGAAGAGAAAACATTAGGGCACAGTTCTCAAGTTCACTGATGCTGAAATACAATGAACGTTGAAACACTGAGCTAAGTCGCAAAGGTGGTCACGTGACGCTATCGAAGAGGTCCTTCCAGGGCCGTCTGTAGAGAGAGGAAGGTGGCTGGGGTGGGTGCTGTGTGAGGGTGTCTGGAATGGCTGCAAAGGCTCACGGTTGTCCTGGGGAATTGACGAAATGTCCAGTTAGTTTGATGTTGGCTACACCGCCCTGCAGAACACTCAAGTCAGTGAGTTGTGTGTTGGATTGTATCTTCTGTGGCTGTTGAAGAGTAAATATTATGGGATGATTCTCAAGCCTGCTTCCCTTCCTATGAAGACATTTCCTGAATATTTAACCTTATTCTTGCTAGGTAGGGCTGGATTCCAGGATGCCCTCTCTGAGGTCTCCCCTGGCTGGAGGATGTACACCCTCAGGAGTACCGAGGGCAGGGTGGGAGAGGGTGCTGATGAGACTCCACCCTTTGTCTTCTTGGTGCATCAGAGTTGGTAGGATATTTACCGAGGACAGTAGCTCTCTGGCGTACAAGCAAGCATGTCAAATATGTATGAAGCTAGCTCGCTGTACATATCAGGACAGGAGCGAAAGGCTAGCAGGACCCCAACCTAACCCTGGCTGCCTGTTCACTTTCTAGTTCAGCAGCAAAGTCTGAGACGGTCCATTGCAACATCTTCCCAGAGCCACTGAGCAAGCTGGCCTAGGACAGCATCCATCACTTTTGGAAAGTCACCACAGAGACTTTCTATTAAGTAAAACTGTGATTTCTTTTGTATATCATTTACTGTTATTTCAAAATATCTGTTCACAAGAAAATGTTTGTCTTTCCAATATTTAATTAAACTTCATTTCACGGTTTAGAGCATTTCTTGATTTGACTTGTCGTTATGCAAACATGATCAGCCCATTTTTGCTTCCTAACCGAGTGGAACTATGCAAACGTTCTGAGTAAATGATAAACGAGCCCCTTGGCCAGGAGCAGCTATTTCCAGAGGAGGCAACACTACTGAGTTCTCCTAGCAAAATGGAATGATGCCAGTTGCTAGCAGAAGCACGGAAAGACAGGAGCTTCTAAATGTGCCCATTATCAAGCAGACAAACTAAATTAAAAAAAAGAGAAAGAAGAAACAAAAACCTTAAGATGGCAGAGCAGGTCACAGTAGCTCCCAGCCAATTTGTTTTCTGTGGTTTGTTTTGGCACAAAGCAATAGTTGATTTATGTGTTCTCAAACTTGGTTCCTAAATCTTGTTCTTTTCCATTTGGAATTTACCTCCTATAGAAACAATGTCAAAACTACTATGTCTCAGGCTAGCTCCCAGGGAAATTTTCAATCCATCCAGCAACTAAAATGTTACATTTTTCATGAAGAGTATAGGAAATAAAACCACAACAATATTGGTGATTCAAACAGGAAAGCCATACAAATGATATCTTTCATAGTCCCATGGGGACAGGAACGTCACTGAAGGATGTGTTAGTGGGTAGGTATTGCTGTAGATAGCCAGGACCCAGTCTCATCTGAGGATTCACTTCAGAGCCCAACGCCATGGTCAAAGCAACTGGGGTGCTGTCCCCCGATCCCCATTGCACACTGGGCTTCACTCCTTCAGGCAGTAGCTGCATGATGCTATCAGCTTGCCCTGCACACAGGACGAGCATTTTGTGACGGCCAGAGCAAGCTCCAGGTGCTGCAGGAACCATTGCAGGTGTTCTCTGATGCTGGCTTGGTGCTGGCAGCAGGCCTCTCAAACCGACAGGCATTTTTAAATTAATAAACTTTGTACTACTTTCAGTGTAAAGGAAAGCTGAACAGGGAGAGTTCCGAGAATGTCTTTAAATCATCAACCTCCCCTCATCCTAACATTTCTATTCTTAACTTCTTGCATTCATGTATTATAATAGTTACTATCAATGAACCAATATTGAAGCATTGTTAGTAATTAAAATCCATGGTTTTCTTTAGGGCTAGCTCTGGATTTTGGCAGATAAATAATGGAATGTTTTCATCATCAGAGAATATCCGAGGCGTTTCATTGCCTTGAAATTCCCCTGTGCTTCACCCAGTGATCTCTCTCAATGCCTCTCAACTTCTGAACATTTGACTTTCCTGATGGCTTTTGTCACTGCCCACCACCTGCGGGGACAATAATAAAACACACACACACACACACACACACACACACACACACACACACAAACACACACACACCACTTATGGGTGGAAGAACGCGTGTTCTCTCTTTGTTGCTCTCTCAGATCCCAGACCTCTCTTCCATAAATTAAACCAGAATATATAGAGCTCTTTGCCAATCAGGGAGCTATTGGTCTATGATAAGAACCTGTGAGCATGATGTGCAAATAGCCAATCAGGACTACCTCCTGAAACTTATTAAGCCAAGCCCCTCTTGGCAAGCTGTCAGGTGCCATCCTGAGATTAAGCCAGGGTGTGCCTCCGTGGGCCCCCAAAGGCTTTCGCCCCCGACATATCCCCCTTTTCTTTTATAAAAAATAGGCTCAGGACCATGTCTGTCTTAGGTTGTCCATGGCAAATTACACTCTTACCCATCATTGGAATTCTGACCTCCAAGCGTCAGAACCCAGTCTTAGGTTGATATGTATTTCCATGGATCTGACCCGTCTCTGACTACCAATCCAGCATTTAAAGCCATATATGGGGGAGGATCGGTCACCCATAGCTGACATGGCTTGCTTTAATTAGTTGTGCTTGCAGTTGTTGGTGCATCTGAGATTGGCAAAGCGTTAATGCACATCAGACCAAGAGTTCTTATCGAAGACGCTATAGTTGGGATATGCACTTTAGCAATAAAGATTGGGTTAGGTTATTAAACTCATAAGTCCAATGACTAGTTAACATATATGACAGCTGTCTAGACATTTTTGCTGCATGAAAATGGTTATCATACAAAACATCAGTTATATAAAGTTCTAAAATAGAATGAACATATGACAATGTTATTAATTGTTCAACGATCAAAACATCAGTTATATTAAGTCCTACAATAGAATGAATACATCCCAGTATCATTAATTGTTCAACGATATTAAGTCGTTCTTGTACAAGATCAACCCATTGATTAAGAGTCATAAGTCCAGTTTTAAATTGTCCATTTAGTTGATTCTGGATGTTCAGAGCTTGGGCAGTCGCAGAAGAAAGAGTATTGAGAGTCTGTGCTGTAGGAACCGAAGTAGAGCAACAGCAGCCATGGTAGCCGCCACAGCTGAAACAGCTATTGCAGCAATGATGGCAGAAGTTATTCCAAAATCTCTCTTTTTACGAACTGCAATTGATGTATAAGGAGAACTGACGTCAACAGGAACTGAAATATAGTGAGGTATCCGTAGTATGACTGCAGTATTGTTCTTAATAACGTTCTAAACTTGTACCCTGGAGTAGGGAATATCTTAAAGAGTTAGTTCAAGCACACAAAATAAGACAATTGGTGAAATAATATTTTAGATGGAAACTCTGTGATCATCCACAACAAAGCAGAGT
>PVHP010038618.1:0-16769 GCA_004024765.1 Zapus hudsonius | reverse complement strand
GCCTTTGTGTCAAACTCAAATGGCCTAAATTCCAGTCTCTCTGAACTCTGCTCTATCCCATTCATCCATGACTGACCTCAAAACAACATCACATGGTCTTGTCTAATGCAGATTTGGACTCAGAATTAACTTGTCAGTTCCCACCAAAAAAGTGCCTCTTGGAATTTTTGTTGGGAGTCTATTGATTTCATGGGTCAGTTTAGTTAGAACTGGGCTCTTGACAACATTGAGACTTCCAATCCATGAAGCTTTTCCATCTCTCTATAAGTAGAAGTTTTTATATCATCTGTGCTGTGCTGACTTCAGTTCCACAGCAGTCATAACGTCGTAAATGCACCATCAAAAACATGTTGTGGTTGTGTGTGTTTGTATTTGAAAACTATTCAAAGGGCCAAAGTTCATGTTTTATTAAAGATGGTAAAGGCCAGAATAGGCAGTGTGAAACTAAGATCAGAGACTCAAGGGAAGGCAGTATCTTAGTTATCTTCTCGTTGCTGGGACAAAAAAATAAAAACTGATAAAAGTCAGTGTAAGAGAGGAAGGGCTGATTTCAGCTGACAGTTCCAATTTATAGTCATCATGGCAGGGACAGCACGGTGACAGGAGCCTAAAGCAGAGCTGCTCACATTCAGTCCACGGAGAGCAACAAATACTGGTGCTCAGACAGCTCTCCTCTTTTTTATAGTCTAGGACCCTGGCCCTTGAAATGGTACCACCCACAGTTAAGTCTATGGGTGAAGTCTTTCCACTTCAATTCACCTAATCAAGATAATTCTGCCCAGGCAACCCAGAGACTAACCTGATCTAGATAATCCCTCACAAGTGAATCTAGATCCTGTCAAATTGACAATCAATATAAAACATAAACCATGAGAGCAACTCCTTAAGAATTGGTAAAAATTTGGCAGTGGACCCCCATAGGTAGGAAAGATATTATCTAGATCACAGGGCCCAGAAGGGCTTCTAATGGCATCTTTGTGATAAATTGAAAGCCCTTCCAGGGGACAGGCCACCCTCCTTAGAGGGATAAAAGGAAAGGCTTGGCCACACACTCCAGAAAACCTGCTCACCCCTGCTCCACACAGTAATGACATTTAACTCACTTTCTGTTTTCTTCCCAGTTAAATGATACGCTCAACTGCCTGGCAATTATCTGTAGATTTGGAACATTGCTATTTACGAGGGAGTAAAGTCTTTCTCTTTCTGTTTTTCTTCCTTCCTGTTTTTCCCTGTTTCATTTGACTTTATTTCTGTCAATCTTTCATCCTTTCACTTTTTTTTTTTTTTTTTGAGACCAAATCTCACTATGTAGCCCAATTTGAGTCTGACTCCACCTCCTGGAAAAACAGGCAAGCCCTATCATGATCAGCATTTTCCCTGTCTCTTTCTTCCTCCTCTTCTCCTACTCTCTCCTCTCCTCTCCTCCCTCCCTCCCTCCCTCTCTCTCTCTCTCTCTCTCTCTCTCTCTCTCTCTCTCTCTCTCTCTCTCTCTCTCTCTCTCTCTCTCTCTCTCTCTCTCTCTCTCTTTCAGCTGAAGCTCTCTTTTCATAAATAAAAGCCATGCCTCTCCCTAGGCATCTTCCCTCCACAAGGACGCCCTAAAGCATATGTTTCTCTCATGGCTCTCACATATCATTCACTCCAAGCTGATGCACTAGGCTGAGTGTTTGAACATCTATACTTGCTTCCCAAGTTGATAAAACACTTGTTGACTTCTAAAATCTGCCAACTTTTTCCCGCTTGTAATTTTTTTATATGTACAGACCCAATCTCACAATCTCTGGGTCAGTCAGGGGAAAGGCTAAAATGGCTCACTGAACAAAGATTCCATTTTGTTTTTTAGCCAAATCCTTCCTACCTGGGGCACCATCTATAGCTACTACTTTCCTCTTTTACTTGCTATAATCTGTTCAACATTTTATCAGGCAAAATGCTAGAAAACACACAAAATTCTGAAAGTTCCATAGCTCCTTTGGCAGAGAACGTTAATATTCACCAAATAGTTCATATTTCCCAGTCTACAGTCCTCTAGTTAGGGATGGTCATGTGGTTGACTCTGCTTGAGGTCTATGAGTCAGGCTGTTCCTCCTTTCCCCTTTCCCTGTAGGAGACACACCAGGAACCTGTGAGCCATGTGTTCTTACCATATCATAGAGGCCAGCCAGACCCATAGTGGACTTCAGGTACATGAGAACAAAACACTTGGGTATTCAATCACCAAGGCTTAGGGTCTTGTCAGGGCAGCTACTGTGACTTGTAATGAATATATATAGCAAGCTTTTAGGACAGCCAAGTCAAGAGGATCAGCACTTTCAGTCACTAAGTACTCTTGGCATTATGAAGGCAGCCTGAAGGCCAGCTTTTTACCTTAGATCCTTTACAATGACATTTGGGTATCAAATGTCTTTGCACTATTCAGAAAATCATGATGGAAGGTGGGAGGAGCAGAATAGAACTGAGGTCTTGAAACGGGGATTTCAGCAACCTCTCTAAATGAGAACTTTCCCACCTGCTTGCTTACTGGGCTTTGGCTTGCAGACTGGGAATGCAGACACCCCTGCCTGTCCTCTGGCAGAGCCCACATAAGCAGGCTTTCCTTCCAGAGGTGTGCTGAATGCCCAAATGCCAACGGTTGACATCAAAGCAGTTCCGCAGCAGGAAGACTGGAGAACCAGGAGGGGGTTGCCTGCTCATGCCTACAAGAATCCCTCCTTCATCAGGAAGAATGGAGGTGGTTTTTATCTGGTGCATGCTTATATAAAACTGTCTCTGCACCATGGAAACCACACCATGATAGGAACATAGGCAGCACTGCCCACCACCAAAAGACTATAAATGCCAAAAGCGCTCTGTGGCCCCCAGCCTCCCTTGGGCTTGGCTTGGAGCCATCACAGAGAATGGAGCAAGTGACTGCAGCAGAGCGAATAGGTTCTTCCGAGAGAATTTGCAAGCTGCAGCTTAACCATATTGCCTTTCACCAGGCCTTCTCCTCTGTGGGTGGTGTTGAACCCATCTATTTAGAGCTAATTGTTTAAGGAGCCAACTGAGCACTGGGAGAAGCAACTGTCAAGCAGCACATCCACTTCAGAGACTTCCAGGTGGAAAAAAGCTAAGCAGCATAGTTTTCCGCTGTGTAGCGCTCTGGTGTTCTAGAAACTCTTCAGGATTGGGAATGCAGGGAGTTTTTCACAAGTTAGCCAAAGTGATGGGCTGATGGGACAGTTTTCAAAATGGACATGGTTTTTGCTATTCTACCTGCACAGCTGCTACACCTCACTATTGTCACAGAAATGAGACCAGCTTGAAAGAGACATCGTTGGTGCCTCAAACACACTCCCAAGAGTACCCTGGCTTCTGAAGGCATGTTCCTGCAGGGAGAGAATGGAAGTGGCTTGGAGATAGCTTGGAATAACTCGCCCCCCCCACCCTACATTCTTTTCCAGATTTATCTACAGGGGGCCAGGGAAAAGAGGCAATTTCCTGTTGTGCTCTAGGCTAGCCTCTTCACGTGGGAGCCAGCGGGCATGCTATAACTCCAGTGCCACGTGCAGCCTAAATGAGCTCAGCTCCTTGGTGGGCTGACAAGGAGGATTCAGAAATGCAATGGCAGACAAGGTGTTCAACTGTGTGTCTTTCCCCAAACCAAGTATATTTAAATAAGAAGCCTTTGTATGATATGGCTACCAAAGCATTATAAAATACTGTGGCATGTCTGAGATTTGTTTAAAAATCACCAGGTTTGGGGGACAGGGGTAAGTGAGGAGTTAGAGTTTACAAGTGAAATGCTCATCACTCGGTGCTGATACTTGCCAAAACTGGGTGATAAGCACATCTTACAGGATGATGGTATGGATCATATCAGCTGACAGATGCAAAAGCATCATTAATTGGGGGCTCAATAAATAGCAGTTCTCACCCTCACTTTACACTTGAGCACCTGAGGCTCACAGATCTGGAAAGTGGTACAGCTCTGTCTCTGCATGGTGCTGATCCTGTTCTGAAACCTGTTCTCTTGGCCAATAGGATGTCTGGCCACACACACCACACTCATCACTCTGCAGGTGCCTTCCACTCTAGCCAGTAATTTACATGGATTACTGTATTGATTAGCACAACTGAACAATGATTTGGGGACTCTTTTTTTTTCTGTCTGAGAAAAGCTGGTCAGAGGTAAGGAATGGAGCTCCTAGCATGCTGACTCTAGAAACTTCCCTCCTACCCATGAGGCTGGGAGTTTCTGCTCCCTCTGACTGAGACTATGCAGAGCCATGGCAAGGACCCCCAGTTGTAAGAATGACTCTAAGTACACCCAGGGTCATCTTCAGAAATGATCAAAACAGCTGATGTTCCCAGTCTGTGTTCACCCGTTTGTGATTCTGTTTTGACCTCCAAAGAGCATACTAGACATTTCAGTACACACACTGGCCCTTCCCCACCCCTCCTCACCACCCCCAGGGCTGCTGTTCCAACTGAGGAGTAGAAATTCTAATTGAGGTCTGTGGAAAAATTCCAAAGGATATGGAACAGTGGCAAGTAACTAATGATGATAATTAGGGCTGGAAGATGGCTCAGTGGGTAAATGCTTGCTGTGATCCTCAGCGCTCAGGTGAAGGCTAGGCTAGGCAGCACATGTGCTTGTAATCCCAATGCTGGGTGCAGATCTAGGACAGTCCCTGGGACTCACCGGTTAGCTAGCTGCTGTGGTTTGAATGTAAAATATCTCCCACAGGCTTGCATGTTAGGACACTCAGTCCCCATTAGCAGTGCTACTTGGGAAGGTTGTAGAACATTTAGGAGGTGGAGTCTTGCTGGAAGAAGCGGGTCACTAAGAATGAGCCCTGAGGTTTCCTAACCTTGCTCCACTTCTGTCCCCCTCTACATCCTGATTGTAGACACAATGTGATCAGCTGTGCTTTGTGCTCTTGCTGCCATGGTGGAAAGGGTCCTTTGGACCTTAAGCCAAGATAAACCTTTCCTTCCTCCTTGTCAGGTATTTGGGTCATAGCAGAAAGTAAATGATTCAATATAGTAGTTTAGCCAAACTGGTAAGTTCTAAGTTCAGTGACAAACTCTGTGTCAAAAAGGAAGTGGAGAGTGATTAAGGAATACATCAGATTTTGACCTCTGGCCTCCACAGGTGTGTTCACACACTTTCACTCCCACACAAGACAAGACACACACACACACACACACACACACACAAAATGATCAACCGCACGCACTCACCATACACACAAACACGCGAAAACAATCGATAAAAAGAATCAATGGTTATAATGGATACAGATCTTCCTTTGTTAGAAGCAAGAACAAAGAGTTCCAGAAATGCAGGGAAGGCCAGAGCTGTCTTCCATCATCAAAAGCATGGTGAATAGGACACGTGGCCCAACAGGAAGTGTGCAGAGCAATGACCAACGTCTCAGCATCATATTCCAGGCTTCTGCAGAACAGTGGTCTCACTGGAGCTAAGAGCAGCCTTAGAAAAGGGTCACAGAGCCTTGTCTATGGTTGGAAGGCACCTAGACTCTGCCAGATTGGCTTGTTTTCTAAACTTGTCGAATAAGGATCATCAGGGTACTTGGTAAAAGTGATCTCTAAGTGCCATGCCAGATCTTTAGCAAACAGACTTTGAACTAGTGTTCATAGTAAGTCGTCAGGTGGCTTTTAACCCCAAACAAACTAAGAAACAGCCTGGGATAAAAGTGAAACAGGAAACTAATTCTAGATCACTTTTCAACCTAGTGTCCAGATTTCTCAAGTTCCCCCACCTTGCACACCTCACTTGCAGAATTCCCTTAATCCTGGCCAGAAGCACCTCAACACCAAACAGCAGACACAGCATACATGGACTGCAGTTTCTCCTCCCTGTTTCCTGTTCAGTAGGTGATAAGGGCTTGTAGGACCTGAGGGAGGCACACTGCAGTGATGAGGAGTAGACGGAAAGGAGGGGACACACCTGGGAGGTGGGATTGGAGGCACAAAAAGAAATTTTTATGGGTCAGAAAATCCTGCTTGCAGCTAGTTGGCAAACTGAGGAGATACATGAATCTCCTACAGTGTACTGCTAAGAGTGCTGGCCAGACCTGACTTAGAGTGAGGAGTAAGTACAGGTTTTATATGTGCCTGGTCAGTGAATGGGCAATACAGATTCTACACATGCTTGATAAGTGACCAGGCAATAAAGATCCTATATATGCCTGGTGAAGTAGGCTGGGGATTAGGTTTCACAATACCAAACCAGGTTGCTTCAGCTATCCACGACAGAGAAACACTTTCCATGTTGGGCACTCTAGCTTCAGACAGTTCAGAAAAGATTAGTGAGAAATTCTATTACAATTTATGGTTGATACAAAAGGCAGGGGGAGAAAGGAGAGAGAGGAGAAAGGAGAGACAATGCCAAAAAAATGAAAACTCATTTTAGCTCTTCTATTAAAACCAGATGTATTTTAGGCGCTGTTCCTAGGCAACTGCATAATGGTAATATTCTTGGATTCTTTTTTTAAAGACTCCTAACTGTCAGAGTCAGTAAAGGTCAGAAGGTAATTATAAAGTAATAAGGATGACATACGAGAGGCAGAATCACTCCAGTGTGGCTTGGGAAGGAAGCGGTGACATTTTATATTTGGCATTCATTTTCAGAAACTCTGAGATCTCCCTGAGGCACTTGCCTCTGCAAGTCTCCTGACGCAATCAAACCTGAACAGGGCATTCGTATCAAACCTGGCCATGCTATCCTCACACCTCTCAAATCATCCATTAAGGATGAATATAGTTCCCTCGGCATGCATAGCCCTGTACTACTTACGGAGGGTTGCAACAAACATCTGTGAACACCTCAGAATCAATAAAGAAATTTTATACCCGGCAATTGCCTCAGAGAGACCAACCAGTTTAATGCACAGATGAACAACTCAGAGCAAGGGGCGGGAGGGGAGGAGAGAAGCCCTGTTTCTAGAAAACTACTATCTATGACATGCATGGTTGTGCCTAGCTTTAGTTTTCAAAGATCGAGCAGATATTCTAGGTAGTGTTGATGTCACTGCTGTGTGACTTTGGAACAGAAACCTATATGAACATTTATTAAGTTCTTCAAGCATTTTGCTAAGCGGGCCCTGTATTTACATTATATATTGCTTGACTTTTATAGTTACAAAGGGTTTATAGGTATCATTTGTATTTTATAGAGGACAAGACTGGATTTAGTTAAGTGTCTCTGCCTCCTTACTTGCTACATATTTGACCTTGGAGAGGTGCATATAAGTCCTCATCCACAGATTGACCATGCTACACTTCTCATAAAGTTTCTCATAAAGTTTATGTAAATTCCTAGCACAGTGCAGCTAGATGGTCATTCGGAGCACCAGATTGTTTTTCTTAAACCCTTCCAGGAGCTTCTATCCTCTGGAAGTTAAAGCCAAGTCCTTGCCTGGCCCTTTCTTCCTTCCTACTTCCATCCAGCACTCCTGGTCCTTCTAGGGAAGCCCTGTGTACCCCAGCATGCTGTCCTGCCACACTCACCTCCTATCAAGACTGCAGCCCCTCATTCTCACTCCCAACACTTCCATTCCTCCACAGCTGAGGCAGAAGGATTGCTGGGAGTTAAAGGCAAAATGAGCTACAGTGTGAGAACTTATCTCACGATTTATGAAGGTGGAATATCTTTCAATGAGCTTTTGATCAGGGAGGCCCATGAGCCCCCGCCAATAATAAAGGCTATTGCCAATGCTTTTGGTTCCCCACCAGAACTAGAATGTAAGACCCTATTACTGAAGATACTATATGAGTCAACTGCTAGACACTGAACAATCAATCCATTTGGATCTAAGCTAGAAGCCTCCTTCCTACTGGTCAGCTGTCACCGTGCTATACAGAATGCTACAAAAGAGAAGTCATCAACAGTCTTAACTAGCAGTGGACCTGTGAGGCACACAAATGGCCATCCAGGCATGCCCGCTGGTGCGTGCCTCTCTGGTTGCAAGTGCTCTCTGGTTGGATTTGAGGCCTGTTCCACAGAAAAGAAATTACATCTGATTCTAAAAACCTAGCCAAAAGCCTATGACAGCCTGGAAAGATGGCTCAGTGGCTAAAAGCACTTGCTTATAAATCCTGACATCCCAGGTTCAATTCCCCAGGGTGCAGGACTAAATGAGACATCCCTACTACAACATCCAAGGGACAAGGATCACTGAAGAGGCCAGAGGATGAGCTATTTTTGGGACATGAAGTGGTCACTGTATTCATGACCTCACAGCAGCTGTTGTTACTTGTACCAGACCAGCACAGTATTGGACCCATCAACATTTTGACATGGATGATGCAGGGACAAAAGAAAATCAAAATAGAAGAGGGACCAGTCAATAAGAAAGGGCTCAGTGGAGGGGGTTTGGGGTGAAGAGACAATAGAAGGTAATGGGAAGGATTGTGATCAAAATACACTGTTATGTACATGTTCAAAAATTGTCAATAAAAAACTTAGTAAAGTAAAACTTGGGGAGACTATTCTAAATGTGTTTTTAGGAAGAGAGAATTCCCTGCCACTTAAGCTTGTGCAACACACCCCTCCTTTTCCACAATGTGACAGGAGAGAATATAACCCCCTTCAGAAACTCAGCCAAGGAGCCATCTAAGAATAAAGCATGTGCCCTGGAGAAGCTGGGTGATCTGCACCCAACCCCCAACCATGCACAGCTACAGGTCATCCCAGGGCTGACCAGCCTTCTGAGACAAGAGTCCCCAAGCACAAGTCAGTTTTGAGGTTGTTTGAAAATCAAATTGAAAAAGAGATGCATGTCAACATTTCCGAGCCTTTTACATCAGTCTTAATCATGAAGAGCAGCTGACCCACTTATCAGGGACTCTCCAGGCTGAGGTTGCACACTAGCAGCTACTGTATCTGTTCAGGGCTGTTTTATTTGTTGCATCATCAAAAACAAACTAAAACAACTTGAGACTCCTTGCAAACTTAAAAATCTGGACATATCACATAAAAACCTGGGCTCTTAAACCAGGCATGGTAGCACAAGTCTTTAATCCCAGCACTTGTGAGGCAGAGGTAGGAGAATCACTGTGAGTTTGAGGCTAACCTGAGCATACAGAGAGTGTTCTAGGTCAGCCTATGCTAGAGTGAGAGATCCTACTTCTAAAACAAACAGCCTGGGCTCCAGCTTCTATTGGAAAAAGACAGTACAATACTCTTGCTCTCTAAACTGGTAGAGTGGGCTAGAGTGTTGACCCTCGCCCACCATCCTCCTTTTCTCCCATGTGGGGCATGATCTCATTTGCCAGTACACAGTGCCCGAGTCTTCAGAAACTGACCCAAAATATTCTCAGATGCACCCCTCCTTCCATCCCATCTGGGTTTATCAGGTGGCTAAATAAAACAATTCTTTCAAGACTAATGAATCCTGCCAGAATGTTCTCCCCTGCAAATCATTTGATGCCAGTAAGAGCTGAGCATGGCATAGCCCTTGGGAAGAGAATGTAATGGCACTATACAAGGAAAGAAAAACAAAGTCAAGTGAGGAGAGAGTACCCACAATCAGGGGTTCTGAAGGACTGAGCAACAGGGTTACTTAAAAAGGAAAGACATGAAGGGGGAGGGCAGTGCCTGGATGAGGACCTAGAAGGGAACTGATATCTTAGCAGGACAGATGGGAGGACAAGGAAGGACCCTTCCCCCTTGCAAGCCTCATGGACTTGTGTTTAAAAGAATAACATTAATATCCATGCACTTCTCAGTTTTATTACTAATTAGACTTAACATGCTTGGGAATGTTGAATGAGGTGTTAAGTGCAAAGTATGTTAACTTAGGCAGGGGTGAGCTTTTTCCAGTTCAAAATTAATGCCCCAACAAAAGAAATAAGAGCAATGGAATGCTTCACCCAGATGGTTTGCCTCATTAATATCTACAAACATTTTGAAAACACTTAAAATATTTTTCAACGTTTTCTATGTAGCTGCATTAGGTGATGACTGTTGGCTTACTTATTTCCTGTTTAGTTTTCCCTCTGCTCTCTCTCCAAACATCTCTTGGCATGGAGGGCTGTAGTCAATCCACAGAGTTGGAGTTGGAGTTGGGGCATAACAAGTTGGGTAATAGCGGAGAGCAGAGTGCCAACATGTGGTTTCACAATCTGAAGCCTGTGATTCCGTCTTTGATCCTGGCTCTCTCAGCTTGAACTCTGAGACTGAAGCATGTGCATTCCCTACATCAAGATGAGGCTATGACCTTGCCCCCAAGATGGGACTTTACTGGATCTGTGGACAAGCTCCAGGGCTGCAGTGACCACTGCACACTCTCTAGTTGTCTGGGAGCAAGGACCGTGGTTAGACAAGGGTTGAGTCCTTAGTGGAAGAAGAAAATGCCTGCAAAATTCACTTCCTGGGGCCATTCTCTTCTAGAAATCTCTCTCTCTGAAAGGTGTAGCCACTCAGCGGCAGCTGGACAGGAGCCTGGCAGGTGGCAGCATGTCCATGCCACTTTGCGGTACATGTGAACTTTCAGTTTTGTACATTCTGGCAGTGTTCTTACAGAAAGGATCAAAGTGTCCTCCTCAAGAGTTCAACTGCCTGCCAAAGCAGTAAAGACTGAAAGTCACCCCCACCATCCTGATAAAAGCAACAGACCAGGGCTGATTGCAAAAGTTGTTGATGGAAGAATAGTTTTGTTTTTCTTTTCTTGGTTTAGCTGACTCAAATAACATAATCATATGTATCCATGTCAAACTCTTCCTTCTCCTTAAATTTCTATCACTTTACCCCCAGAAGACTTTAGGAGACAGTAATGGGAAAAAAAACTCTTAAAAAACATTTATTGTAAAGAATTAGATACATTGTATGAGCACATCTTGTGGTGGTACCCCCATTTCCCTCCCCCATGTCTCCAATCCACTGGGGGCCCTCCTCAATGGGCATACTGATCAGTCCATGGGGTAGGGAAAAAATCTCTTAATAGGAGATTTATTCAGCAAATCCAACCAATGTTGACTGAATACCTACTATGTGTCAGCTATTCAAAGCACTGGGAATGAAAGAGTGAGTAAAGAGATTGGACTTTACAAAAAGGTCTCAAGGGTATCTTCTTGATTTTGTAGTCCAAATGTTATCTCAGACAGAATGCATCACTTGAAATTACTGTATATGTGAACGTCTTTAGGCAACTTCACTCCAAAATGCAGGACACAGCTCTTTTCGGTGAGCAGCCAGAGACTGCTGTCTCTCCATAACAGAACTATCTTAAGTGGAAGCCATCTGGGATTAGTAAAGCTTAGCTCAGGTGTGTTAGTTGGCGCTCAAAAAATGGCTTATCTACCAGACAAGGTAAACTCTTTGAACCAAAAAATTAGAGTAGGCTGTCAAGAAAGATGTGGAAAAATATTCTACAGCTTAATTAAAACTGTATGTTAATTTAATGGGTAGTAGAGTGCCATTATTCCTTTCAAAACAGGCTTGCACATAGCAAATTTTTCTGGAGTATTACAAAAAATCGTGTGTCTTGAAATAGCCAATACTGCTTTAAAAAGTGAACAATTTATCATTCTTGTTTAGGCTACAGTTGCTTCTTCTTTCAGTTTTCTTGGAAGTATCATTCCTTACTTTTTCTTTCAATAAAGACAATGAATTAATCCAGTCCACTTCCAAACAATATAAAGTTGCATCATCATCCATTGCCCCTTTCCTAGTTATTACAATTATAATTCTAATTTAATGTATGTGGCAATCAGAATATTTCTCTAAGGCACAATACAATATAGCACTTCCACTGTCGACAGCATTAATTAAACCAGTGTACTCAAGATAATGCTTTTACTCACTTGCCTTTTAAACATAATTATCTGCAGTGTCAAAGGTGGGATGCATCATAATGAACTGTTGGTCACGGAGGCCCTTAGGCTCCCAAAACAGTGCAGGCTATTGCCAAGGCTCTAAGTTTACCACCAGAACTAGATAGTATGACCCTGTTGCTGAAGATACCATGTGCTTAAGTTGCAGGTCACTTCAAAAATAGCTAGAACTGAGCTGGAAGCCTCCTACCTACCTGCTGACTAGCTGTCACAATGCTGGAAAGTGCTATGCAGCCACTGGGAGAGAAGTTATCAATAGCCTTAACCAACAATGAACTCCGCAAGCTACACAACTGGTCTTCAGGCAAGATGTGGCCATTGATGAAATAGTGGCATATGTATTATGGGGGTAACCAACTGCTCTCTGGTTGGACATGATGCCTGCTCTACTGGGAGGAATTCATGCATGGTACTGAAAATCTAGTCAAAAGCTGGCAAGGCCATAAACCTTAGTGTCTGTGGCAGGGGAGCTATTACTGTTGTTTGGATATATTATACCTACCAAATTTCCCTCTAAATATTTATGTTTATGCCCATGCATCAATGCTGTTCTCACTTTTGGTTAGAGAAGCTTTTCCGTTTTCTAACTACTGTAGACTCAAAGCTCATCAAAGTCCTGAGAAGTTGCAGTTGAGTGTTCAGCATTAAATGAGATACCTCTATCACACCCTTCAAGGCTCTGGACCATTGTGAAAGAGATGGTGGAAAGCATATGAGAACCAAAAGGATGGACTCTTTGGAATGCTGTCTTTCAGACACACAGTGGCATTTGCATTCATGACCTCACAGTGGCTGTTGCTACCTACACAAGACCTGCATGATATAAAAGCAACAACCAGAAAGACATCAAACTAGAAGAAGGGGTAATTGGAAAGAAGAGATTCAGTGAAGGGAGGTGGTGGAAGAAGATTAGGATTAAGGTATGCTATGCCTGAGTATTGAGTTGTCAATAAAAAAAGGTTTAAAAAATAAAGATATTCTGGGGCTGGGGAGATGGCTCAATGAATAAAGTACTTGCCACAAAAGCATGAAGACCAGAGTTCAGATCCCCAGTGCACATGTAAATGCCAGGTGGGCATGGTGGCCAACCTGTAATCCCAGTGTTTTCGAGGCAGAGACAGGGGATGCCCAGGGAAAGCTCATGCTACTATCCAAATCAGCAAGTCCTGGGTTCAAGTAATACACCTTGTGTAAAAAATAAAGAAAGCTGTTAAGAGAGAGACCCAATGTCAACCTGTGGCCTCCACATGCATGTGCCCACACACGTCACACATGCAGAGAATGCAGAAGTTAGCACCAATCCACTTGCAGCTCATGTGTCATATGATTAAACTTATGCCTTACCACTTCAGATTTAGATTTGTAGAGAAGCATATAGTGGGTGCACACCTGTAATTCCAGCACTTAAGAGGTGGAGGGAGAAAGGTCAGGAGATCAAGGTCATCCTTGGCTACATAGCAACTTCAAGGCCAGTCTGAGGTACAAAAGACCTCACCTCAAAAATAAAACAAAACACAACACAACAAACAAACAACAAAACAGCAGCCAGGTGTGCAGGTGTGTTAGCCCATATTTTTAATCCCAGCATTTGGGAGGCAGAAGTAGGAGGATTGCCATGAGTTTGAGGCCAGCCTGAGACTACATAGTGAATTCCAGGTCCACCTGGGCTAGAGTGAGACCCTGCATGGAAACAAGCAAGCAAGCAAACAGACAAACAAAAAGCAGCAGCAGCAATATTCAACAATTACATAGTGCTTGGCGCTCAAAAGTGTTTACACTTAAATCTTTTAATTACAAAACTATGTCCAGTGGCTGTGATTAGATTGGTGAGAGAATAATTTGGCTAAGATAGTGGGAAAAATTCTCTCTACTTAAGAAAGCAGCGACTTGAAGAACAACAGGTGTCATGATTTGATCCAGGTGTCCCCCACAAACAAATGAATGTGTTCTGTGTAACTGATCATCAGCTGATGGCAATTTGGATTTTACAACCTCGATGGAGCTGTGTTGTTGGGGGCGGGCTTATGGGGTTATAAACCAGCTTCCCCTTGCCAGTGTTTGGCACACCTTCCTGCTGCTATTTCCAGTGCTGTGGCAGAGGTGATGTCCACCCCTCTGCTCATGCCATCATTTTTCCTGCCAGGATGGAGTCTCCCCTCGAGCCCGTAAGCCAAATAAACCCATTCCTCCACAAGCTGCTTTTGCTTGGGTTCTTTCTGCACAGCAACTAGAAAGCTGACTGCAACAACAGGTTTGAGAGACAAACTCTAAATAGGACACTGATGTGGAGAAACTGCCAGGCCTGAGCAGTTGCTGTACAGTCTTCTAAGATAAATCCTCATACAACACAGAGTGAGCATGTGTCAAGGACTTACTTAACTTGTTTTCTAGAGGATGAGCAGAAAAACAAAGCACAGGAGAAACATGCAGAGAGGCACTGTGGTTAAGAATGCTGCCAGGATGCTGCAGACTGACACAAAGCTAGATCATGCCCAAGGAAACCTTACCTCTTGGACTTAGAAAAGTTTTGTAATTTATTGATCTCTCTAGTTAACATCTAACTTTGAAGGGCTTGAGAACAAATCAATGGCATGTAGTAAAATTTATTTTCACATATATTGGAGTCAGCCATTTTTTTTTCTAAACAGGATCAAACAGAAGATTTCCGGAACATAAGGCCCCTGTGCGACCATCTCTGATTTGCTATCAAGAGTGAGAAAGCACTATCAGCAGTAATGAATGAATATGGCCGTGGACAAACACGACCCACAGGATAGCTGGCCAGCCCCCATCACAAAGAATGTCCAATGATCAGTCCTCAGGTGACCTGGTTAAACAGCACTGTATGTGTAACTCTGAAGAGTCATGCAGTTTTTGCTGAATCTCCAACTTTGAGTTACTTTTTAAACAGTAGCCAGGACTTCAAATGGAAAGAAAACTGAAGATTCCGTTGGATGGTTCAGCCATTGCAGAAGCCTTCTCTTACTGTAAGCTCTTTCCCAGCCACTCCTCTTGGAAGTAGCTTCTGGCAGATTCAGGTTCCCTTGAAACGCCTTCATTCTGTCTTGCTATACCACATTTCTATGTGTCTGCTAATAATCATGCCTTCCTTCTGCCAGTAGGTTATTTGATTTTTGACTTCTAGAAACTTATAAACAGAAAAAGTCAGATAAAAATAACTTAATATGTGATGTGTTGACATACTGAAAGATTCCTATTGTTGCTTAACCAAATCCTATTTCTATTCTTCAATACTTCTCTACCAGGGAACAAAGTTTTTATGTCTTACTGTGGCTTACACTTAGTTTCATATACTACTTTTAGTAATGAGTATATGTTATAGATAGCTTTCTCATTGCTGTGACAAAGAACCCAACCAAAAGCAGCTGATGGAAGGAATGGGTTTATTGTGGCTCAATGATAGCAGAGAAAGCAACGATGGCATGAGCAGAGGGGTGGACATCACCTCCTGGCCAACATCAGGTAGATAGCCTCAGGAATGTGCCAAAAACTGGCAAGGGGAAGCTGGCTATAGCCCCCATAAGCCTGCCCCCAACTACACATCTCCAACAAAGCTCTTGTTCCAAAACTTTCATCAGCTGGGGATGGAGCATTCAGAACATATTCCTTTATAGGAGACACCTGAATCAAACCACTACAGTATATAATCACTATTTCTGTTTTTATACAACAGTAAGTTATCCAATAAATAAAGCCATGTAACAAATTCTGATGCAAATTTTGGTTAACCACAAAACTTTAGGTAGCTTAAGGAAGGGAAAGCCAGAGTCTAAGTCTCCCTTTTCAAGTAAAAGGTTATTGCTAAAACGAATGCTCAGTGACACTTCAGTAGCTACTATGAAAAGAGGAAATCTGTCCTTTAAGACAAAAATGAGAATATTTTTCACGGTGAAAGTTGGTAGAGGTTTTAGGAATGAATCCTTACAATAGCTCTCTTAAAAACATGAATTCAGTGGTTCTGAAGTACTTATGTAATTACAGGTTGTGGTTTTATCTGTGAAATCCAAATACAATATTAAGTGTTAGCACATAACCAATAATTACAGAGTACTACACCAAAGGAAGTTTTTCTTGATGGAAAATGACTAAGAACAAGAAACTAATAGTACATGGTGTTGAGAGGGAGCTCACTATTTTCCCCTTTAATTTCAATCAACAGTCAAGAAGAAAAATGTGAGTTACACAGTAAGACAAACAAGTGATCATAATAAAGATAACACAAGGCCTCTCAAAATATAAGATGAAAAACCGCTCCCCTTAAAAAGCTTAGGGCTGTTTGTTAATACTCACAGGCACAATAAAGGGTAAGTTTACCTGAAAATATTACTGTTGTAGCTTCAGCACATCTGCAAATTCTGATACCCCTCCTTTCAAATGACAGGCCAGATTTAGTTCCTTACTTCAAACAAAAAGGTCAAAGGAAAAGGTGTGTGAGTGATTTATATAATAATCATCTATGCAAAGGATTTTTCCTCTTATAAAAGTGGGGTGTTCTCTTTTTTAACCTCTAAAAGGTACAGACAGGAGGCAGGAACACCCTCCAGTCACCACTTTTGAGTGGTACACACTCAAAGTCTCCAACGGGTAGTGTTTACCTTACCACAGTTCTGCATTTCAAAGCACACAGGTCGAAAACTTAACAAGGGAACAGTTTGAGCTGGAAAATCAATACACTAGGGCTAGGAGGACCGGGCTGAGTACTGGGCTATCCAGGGTCCCCTGCCACAGACTGATCCAGATGGTACACAGAGGAGGATATCCAGCTTATTGGGGATAGGGGGGGCATTGGGGAATTGGGGATAACAACTCATTGTTTGCCCACAGAATAATGTAAAACATTATGGACAATAAACATATATTTAAGAAAAAATATAGAATCAAGAAAGAAAGAAAGAAAGAAAGGA